>CAUYQV010023944.1:0-12449 GCA_963574575.1 Galagoides demidoff | reverse complement strand
AGGCCTAGAGAACACTTTAGCTATTGTGGGATCCTTTAGTTCCTCAGAGTACAATCTGAATGGAAAGCCCTGAACCGAACTATTGTTTGCCCAGAATGGTTTTATCTTAGCATGGAGAGTGGCTTTATGAGAGTGCTTCAGCTCTGACATTCCAGAAAGAATCTTTTGCCTGAATATTAAGAAGTAGTTTGGCAACATATGTGATGTTCAATATTCATTGACTCATGCTCTTTCATTTCAATTAAATTGAATCAGCAATGCTCAACATAAGGCCTTGCACACAGTGGGTTCTTGACAAATATTTGGTGAACAAAGGCTTTGATATAGTACAGAGCTCCAGTTCTCTAAATGAGCTGGTGAAAAGCAAAGTCAAGGGCCAGAGTTAATTTTGGCTTCCTATTCTCTCTAGACAGAGTATTGGATTTCACTCTGTGAGATGGCTGCCAGAGACCTGAATTTCCCAGTTCTGTTTGTGCTTGTAGACTGGGCAGGAGCTGGAATAGCTGCAGTGGCAGAAACATGAGACACAGCCCTGGGGCGAGCCAGACTCAGTCAATATTTTCCTGCTCAGCACTGCAGAAATATTTCCTGTATTAACCTCTGGATAGTAACGAAGGAAGAAAGGATATTTTTAAAAATGCAACTTGTAAATATGGAACAGATACCCAAACTGTGCTTTAGATTGGGCAAATGTTGTACATAGAACTTTCACAATGGATTCCCCCCTCACCCCTCTGCCTTTTCTTGCTCTGGTTTCTTGTGGCTGTGGGCAGGTGGCTTCAAGGCATTATGGATTTTGGATGTTGACAACTCAATCCACTGTTGAATGTGTAGCTTTGGGGGTAAGGAAGTGTTTTCCTGAGTTCATTGATTTTTTTAGGGACCTGAAAAAATGTTTCAGAACTGGAATACTCATCATGTAAGGAAGATTGCCTCTTTATAGACAAAAGGACATTTTGTAGCTCTCCCTCCTCTACTCTCAAGAAGTTCATTTTCTTTCTTTCTTTCTTTTCTTTCTTTTTTTTTTTTGTGGTGCTTTCTTTAGCATTTTTCTTCCCTTGATTTTTTTATTATGCAAATAGCAAAAAGGAACAACTCAGTAATAAGGATAAAAGAAGGAAATTGCTCAAAATACCACCATTCAACTATAGAGCATGTTTTAATTTTCAGTGATTCCTTACAGACAGTGCTCATACATATAATATTAATCAAGGCATAGGTAGAATTAAGTTTTCTATTTCATGCCAAACTCGATGTTGCATATATTTTCCATGTTAAATAATTTTCATAAATCATCACATTCATGGCTATTGTTTTCGATGAGTATGTTCCATCTTAAAATTTTCTTGATGTTTCTTTAGAGAGTTTCCAAGTTTTCCTATTGTAAAAGCCATTCAAGTGAGTGATCTCACATACATAGTTTCCCTTTCTTTTAAAAACAACACAGCATATAACACAATGTTTGAAGTATATAGACTATTGTGGAATGATTGAATCTAGTTAACTGAGATATGCATTGCTTCACATAGCTGTAATTTTTGTGGTAAGAACACTTCACTCTCATAGCATTTTTTGAGGGTACAATATATTATTAACTGTAGTCACTAGGTTGTACAATAGACCTATATACTTCAAAACATCATGTAGTACATGGTAAATATGTACAATTTTATCTGTCAATTTAAATAAATATATAGATAAATCATAAAAACAGCACAGCATAGAGATAATCCCTTGGCTAGAGAAATTTACATTTTAGTGGAGATAGACAGATGGGAAGCAAAACAAGTGGGTAGTAGTTGCTATAGCAGCTGGGTAGCGTAGACAATGACAGTGGTGCATTCCTGATGGAGCACAGTATTTTATATATGTAAGAAGTGATGTTATATTCATGTCTTGAAAGATGTGTAGATTTTAACCAGGTATGTGGAAGCAGAAAGGGAATTACACACAGGGGAAAGGCCTTATACTAGAGTATGAAGTTTGGTAAATTCTGAAAACTGGCAGGATTAGGAATGACTGGAGGTTCATGTGAGGGAGGTCAGCTCCAAGGCTAAGGATGAGAGAAAGGCCTTTGTGTGCCCAACTTCAGAGCTAGGTTTTATCATGTGGGAATAATAGCACTATTGAAGGGTTTTTTGCAGATGAAAGATGATTACTACTTTAGAAAGGTTTTTCTTAGTGGCACCCATAACACAGTATGTAGGGTGCTGGCTGCATACACCAAGGCTGGTGAGTTCGAACCCGGCCCCGGCCAGCTAAACAACAATGATAACTGCAACAAAAAATAGCTGGGCATTGTGGCTGGCACCTGTAGTCCCAGCTTCTTGGGAGGCTGAGGCAAGAGAATCTCTTAAGCCCAACCATTTGAGGTTGCTGTGAGCTGTGACACCATAGCACTCTACCCAGAGTGACAGCTTGAGACTCTGTCTAAAAAAAAAAAAAAAAAAGGAGGAAAGAAAGATTTTTCTTTCAGTTGTGAGGAGGAGGGATTTGAGAGTGACCAGTTATTGGACACAGAGAAACCTGCACTTATGATGATAATTCAGGTGGGTAGTGAAGAGAGCTCTGGGCATACTGAGCTTTATGTGCTTGTGGGCTCAGGAAAGGACTAAAGATTTAACACTTACTGATACATGTGATACTTGCAAATGTTTGAGTAGATGCTATCATCAAGGGAGGTTGTGTAGAATGAGGCAGGCCAAAGACAGAGGGTGGGGAAATAAGGCCAGTCACAGAGGAGGCAAAGGACCAACCAGAAAGGAGGCAGGCAAAGCAAGTCTGAATAGACAAATTGTTTAATGGTTAAGTACATTTAGATAAAAAACTATCTTCTTATGTTTGATCCATGGATTTATATCTGGATTAAAGCCATTATTATCAATCTGTGTAGGTTTTAGTTCATTGTAAAAATCATATTTGACATTGACTATTCCTAGTCTAGCTTGCTTTTGATTTTATCTACTGTAAGTTCAAACATTTTAAAACAGTTAAACTGTGATTTTTTTCTTTGTGATTTTCTTTTTTGCATGGAAGTCTAGGTAGGTTAATTAGTATGGATTGAAAGGATGAGGGTTAGAGGTAGGAATTCCAGTGAGAAAGCAATTATGACAGACGAGGGATAATGTCCAGAGGGCTTGAAATAATGGGAAGAGCAGTGGGAGCAGGAAGGAGAAGATGGGTGCGAGAGTTATCACAGAGGTGAACTTCACGGGTCTTCCTAACACTGTAAGTTTTAGGAAAGGATGTTTGGAAGCTGAAGTTTTAGGGAATGAGGCAGGCAAAGGGAAGGAAACCAGAACTACAAGTATTTTTTAAATCCTATTTCAGGCAATTTCTAGGGATCTATTATATATGTTCAACCGTTCAAAGTTATTTATTGAGCACCTGCTGTGAGTCTAACAGTGTTCTATGTGATAGCAATGCACTCATGGAGAAAGCAAGGATTTCTGTCCTCCTTAAGCTTATGATTTAGGGGCAAAGGCAGATTACAAACAAAAATAACAGTGATAACATAATAGTGTAAGCAATGTGTATATAGTATTGTATGTAGACATCAGTAGGATTGATACGCTCTGTTTGCTCTTTTAAATTTTCCTTTCTCCTTCCTGCTCAGATCTCTGGAAGTCTGACTTTTACAGGTTGATCAATGGGTCCTGTTGCCTTCTGGCCTCCAATTGAGTTCAAATAAAAGGAAATGAGAGCCTGGGAGGAGAATGGGAGTTGTTCTCTTGCCTGCTGATCTAAGCGTTGACATTGGCTGGGTTTATCTAGCAGAGCGCACAACTTCTGTAAGATTCTTTCTCCTAAGGTTTCGCAAGGCTCCGGTATCTGCTGCTCCTCTTCCTAGCCCTATTCGCCATATTTCTAGCCCTGGTAAGCTTCACTATTGACAGGTAATTTCCCATGGATTTGAACACCAGCAGCTTCATTCCCCTCCATTTGAATGAGCCATTTGTTGTCTGCCAAGCCCAACTGGTTAAGTGATAAATTAGCTTTAAAAAGAAAAGGAATAGAACATTGTCAGGAGGATCATGAGTGTCACAGGTGAGCAGTTACTTTGCAGTATTAAATAGAGTGGTTAGTTGGGTTTCATTGAAAATAAGACATCTGAGCAAAAACTCAGAGGGGATGAAGGTGATGTTAAGTGGACGTCTGAGTAGTCTCTTTAACTTGAGGGAGCTGCTACAGGTAAGGTGATAAGAGTGTTGTGTCCTATAAAGTGCAAACAGCCAGCAAACAGCCAGCATGGCTGGAACACAGTGCGTGGGTTAGCTTGTAGCAGAAGGCGGCAGAAGGCCAGACCGTTCTTGTAAATAATTTGGTTTTTACCCTGAAACAGAGAGTTAGTACATCAATATTGAAAAGAGGAGAGACATGATCTGATATATTCTAACAGGGTAGCTCTAGAGTCTGAGTTAAGAATAGGCTGCATATGGGGTGGTGGTGGGGGAAGTTATTGAAAGAAGGGGAACTGGATGAAGATGACGATAGTAATCTTAGGAGATGAGGGTGGCTCTGACTGTGGTGATATCACAGAAGGTGCAGAGTGGTCAAAGCACAGATATACTTCAGAGTATGAAAGAAAGGGAAAAGTAAAGGATGATTCCAAAACTTGTATGTTAGGCAAGATGGACTTGTATCACCTCAGATGGAGTTGGGGGAGATAGATCAGTTCAGTTTTAGGCATGCAAAATTTGGGATGTCTCTTATTATCACCAGTTGGAAATCTCAAGTAAGCAGATACATAGATGGTCTGGAATAATAAATTGGGAGTCGTTAACTAGATCTGCACTGTCTGACATAATAGCCACTGTCCATGTGTGCTGGCTAGCAGATTTAAAGTGCTCAGTACCTTTATGTGGTTAGTGAGTACTGTACTGGATAGTGAAGATAGAGAACATTTCCATTACAGGGTAAAGCTCTGGGGGGATAGTGCTCATCTAGGTGGTATTACAGGTAATTAGACTTGATGAAACCATTAAGGGAGGGATAAGAGAAGACTGAACTTTGGGGGAAAATCTAATATTTGGGGATTAGACCCAGAAGAAGAAAAAAATATATAAAAGACTCAAAAAAGAAGTAGAAGGTGAAGTACCAAGGATAAGTGATGAAAATGTATCATTTCATCCTCATGACAAAATTAAGAGGCTTAGATGATGTTAAACCTTATTTGGAAGAGAAAACTGAGGCCCATGGAGTGAAAGCATAAGCTTTTGTGTCACTTTTTGTTAGTATCAAAACAGTTGAGATTTTAGAGAAGAAATTGTGGCACGGTCCTTCAGGAGGGATCTAGCTGTCTGTGGATGGGATGACAATGACTACTCTTTGACCATGACCACTAGTGTGTTCTCATCAAAGACACCTGGACTCAAGGAATGGTTTTAGGTCTCAAGTTTCCATCTAACCTTGAAGGATGTGATGTACTAACATTCTTCTGCCTCATCCCGCTGCCTCAGTTTTGACTAAGGTTCAATTCCACTCTAACTGATTATGCTTAGTGAGAGAAGTTGCTTTTGTCTTTTATTTTTGTTTTATTTTGAGACAGTGTCCCACTCTGTCACCCTGGGTAGAGTACCATGGCATCATAGTTCACAGCAACTCAAACTTTTGGGCTCAAGTCATCCTCCTACTTCAGCCTCCCAGGCAGCTAGGGAGTATTTGCTTTTAGACATGGCCTATCTTCACTAAGTAGGCCCCATGAGAGACAGGATCCTACATCTATTGACTCATTAAGTCCTACCATTGCTACATAAAGAGCATATTGGATTATCTGATTCGATATTGCTTATTGCAAAACTTATAACATTATTTATGCCTTCCTAATAGTTTCCTTGAAGACCTAGCCTGCAATAAAGATTTGGATGAAGGTAGTTTATTTGGGAGAAGGTCCTAGAAAGCAGAAGTTAGGAAGTGGGAGAATGAAGTAAGCAAGAAAGAAAAAAATAAAAATGATTGGTTACCTACATGGGCAAATGGGGCTTCTAGGATCCTTCCGAATCTACCTGGGGTCCTTCTGAATCCACTGACTTTCCTCACTTTTGATTGATTGTTGCCCTTGGGGAAATTGATGTCTCACAATTCGTCATCTGTGTACAATTGAAGCTGTGTTCACAGCTTCTCTATAAACCAGAAAAACCAGAGGAGCTGCAGCTTGCACTTGAGGTGAGGCACAGGCAATGTGCATGGAGCTTTCTACTAAAATTATACTGACCTCAGGTGGTTTGGAGATATGGCCTGGCACTCCCATAAGTATAATTGACAATTAGCATAGTTTCACTGTTTATACTTAGTAATGAGTATGAAATTACATTTTATCCCCTTAAAGTGATATTTGCTTTATGTAAATATGCTGAATGACATTATAATTTATTCATCTCCAAAGACAAAATAATTATAAATAGAATGTAAAAAGAAACCCTCTCTTTCAAATTAGACATATCAGTTTGGAATCAGAGAAATTAGGTTACAGTCTTAATTTTGCTACTGATTTGTTATTTGAGTTTGGGGAAGCTAATTAATATTCCTGCACATCAAGAGTATAATATCTACAATAAAGATAAACATATTTACCCCACGGTATTATTGTTAGAATTACAGAACACACACAAACACACACTTACATACATGTCAGGCATAGAGTGGATATATAATACAGGCAGTCCCTGGGTAATGAATGAGGTAATTTCTGTAGGTTTGTTTTTAAATTGAATGTGTATATAAGTCAGAAGAGGTACATTTACCTATTACCTGTAATAGCCTCCATTCATAAGTGGGAGTCATATGTCAGTCAGATGTTTATAATTTGGAGACTTATCACAATGGCCTTCGCTCATAAGTACACTTACCTGTTAGCTGCAATAGCTTCAGTTCATAAGTATCAGTTGTACATAAATTGTATGTTTGTAACTTGGAGACTGCTGTACTCAGTTTTCCTTTCTTTTAAGTAAAATGCAGTATTTAACTCTTTTCTTTCCTTAATTCATTTCTTCCTTTTTGAATGGAAAGTAGAGGTATATTATTCTTATCAACAATGAAAATAATAGAATAAAAGTGATGTAATGTTCCATTAGGTTAAATAAAGAACACCGGACCCTTCATGCAAAATTTTGTAATTTAAGGTATGTAAAAATGAAAAAATATATAAACAAAGAAAATTATCAATTTATTATCCAGATTTAATACTAAAAAATCTATAGATGGTAGCTTAATTTTTTTATGAGATTTGAATGATATAAATGAAAACCAATTTACCGTTTCTACTCCTGGTTACAGTAATGGCATAGAGTTCGTTATAAGTTTTCAATTTTCCATTAAATATCTTTTCATCTATCTTTCTTTGTAGCAGACTCATTGCCCAGCGTTTTTTTCTTACAGCCTTATTAATGTAAAGATGAAGGGAAAGAAGAAATGCCAACAAGTCTGAATATTGAAAGGTCCGGGCTTTCACACACTATTTCCCTTCTCAGGATGCATTCAGTATCGAAAGTCTGGTATCTCTTTCAACGTTCAGATATCAAATTGATGTTGTGCTCTTTTCTTTTTTGGAGGAAACTTTTGCGATCATAAAAGTGTGCAAGGGGTATGAAAATGGGGGCTGAATAATTCAGAATTGAGAGTCTTTTCAGCTCTTGGATAGTGAGAAAGAACTAAAGACTCTGGCTTTCACTGGCTGTTAGTTTTTGCAACACTTCAAGTAATAACAGCATCAACATAAATTCTGCATGGGTTTTGTTCCCTCATTGAATGAAGTTGTGCTCCAGGGACGGATGCGTCTTTGCACAGCTGTGTATACACCGTGCTGCCTGAGGATAAGAATGCGTGTGGGATGGGAGAGAACGAGAGGAACTGGAGCTCCCTAGGCTGGAGTTTTTCTATAATAGATATTGCTGCTGTTGTCTTCCTAGAATATGGACACCTGGGTATTTTCTCTTTGATTGTTTTGTTTCGTTTTTTGCCTTATACATTCTGGTCAAGCGGTCAAGCACAGTGACTTCTGGCCAAGGGGGTAAGTTCTAGTGGTCCAATAATTACAAGAAGCATTAAAAAACAAATTTAACTACACAAATTTTTTTTTGAATGAATGAAATAAATCACATGAAAAATTAAAGAATAGATAAATTTGGAGAAATTTGGTACATGATAAACTCTTACAATCAGAAGGGAAAAATTTTTTTAAAAAAATGGTAGGCATAAACAGATAATTCACAATAAATGTAGCCCTAGGATATAAGTAGGTATCTAATTTCAAAGATAATTAGAAAAATGAAAATTAAACTGAGAAAGCATTTGTTACCTTTCCCAACTGATGACTATTAAAAGATATGACCACATGCTATTGGCGAAGTCTGTGAAAGCAGCACTTTCAGCTATTGCTGGTGGGTATCCAAATGAATACAGTCTATTGGATGGGCATTGGGCAAAATCTATTGAAACTATATATTCATTTATCTTTTGATTTAATAATCATACTTAGAAGATGTTACCCTGAAAATACACCTCTATTAATACAAAAACCCAAATAATACAAATACATATAAACAATATTATTCATTATAGCATTGTTTAGAATTACAAATGATTAGAAATAATAATCCAAGTGACTATGTATAGGAAATTGGGCAAATGTGAAATGATACACTAATACAATGCACTATTTTGTACCTGTAAAAAGAATGAGGAAGGTCTTCATAAATTGAGATATAGCAATTTCCAGGACATATTATTATTTTTTATAAAGCAGGTGCAAATTAGTATCTATCCATATTAGCATGTTATCATGAATATAAAAAAGGGGAAATAAGAAAATATGTTTTGTTCATTTGAAGAAAAAGAAACACAAAAAGAGATAAAACAAAAATTAGTGATATAAGCCCTGCAAAATAGGAAATGGGTGGGAGTGGAATGGAAAAGGTGGGACAAGTGGAGTTGAGTGTAAGGGTTGGGGGTGACACTTCCCCGAATATAGCTTTTGGTTCAGTTATGACTTTTGTTATAAGCATGGCCGTGTTTTGTATACTCAAAAATTACTAAAATTAATACAAATGCAAGAAATCTAACATGGAAAGCAAATATGACCAAATGAACCTAAATGCACTATAAGTGAATAACATAACGGCAGTGAAAGGGAGAAGAAAGAAACGAATTAATCTAAAAAACTTTGAAACAAGCGTTTGTACATGTTGAGGGCAAAGGCCAAAAGAAATTCACAAATATTCAACTCTAGTTAGTCTGTTTGTTTTACACAAGTGTGTAGGTTAGCTATTCTGAAACTATTTCATGTATTTTCTAGAATTAATCAAATAAATAAATACGTCGCAGATTATGAGAGCCAGGTTTCTCATTGCCTGAGAAAAAAAGTTATATTGAAAGAGAGGGGAAAACTAGAATAAATCTTCCTGCTGACGGTGCCAGGTCAGCCAACGCCCTCCGGAAAGACACTCATAATTGACAAGTGGACTTTATTACCTGTTGCAATGTGGGAGCAGACACACCCTTTCTAACCACGGGGCTGGTATCTCCGTAGAGAATGTTACCAAGAACCTGTTCCAGGGATTAGATTTTTGTTGTTAGGGGGTGAGTTTAGCAAAGGTCTGAAGAAGTTGATGGGATGAGGTTGGAAAGGAGGGCAATTCTGTCATTAGTTAGCTCAGTAATCGTATTTATAGGGAAGGCAGCCCACAGTGAGAATAAATCTATAGTTAGAAAAGAAGTAGCAGCCACTTATTCGAGTCAGGAAAGAATTTATATATATGTATGTATATGTGTATAAAATTTAGTAGTTAGTGGGTAGCAGAGTAACTTTATTTAACAGGAGAATAACATGTCTTAGCTGTGAGTGCCAGGCCATCTTTTGATGTCATGGATCTTTTCCATTTTGTGGCATTAGATTAGAATCAGTGGTATTATTATGAATTCATGGTTCATGAATACTGGTATACAATGCTTAGCTCTGTCTACTGTTTAGAAGCCAGTACAAATGAGCACACCTCTCAACCATATCTTCCTTTCTAAAAACACTCAACAACAATCATAAAAGTCCCCCAGCAAGAGACCACTGCATGTCAACATGAACATAGCTGTGAAACATGAGGTTATGAATTGTTTGTACAGATTGGGCAAAGTAAGTGCATGGTAGCAAGTTTCCAAACTTAATTGTCCCAACTTGTATGATGACAGCTCTGATGATCATTTCCAGGAAAAAGAGTTCCAAAATTGCTCTGAAGGGTGGATTAGGCTCTGGTGTTAGTGCATAACTTCCCCAGGGGAGTGCTTCGAAGGCGACCCCACTGATATTCAGCAGTCAGGTATGCAGCACTTTTTCTAGAATGAGTTTGTGAACTTAATCGTCAGACCTCATATGTACAAATTCTTTGCATTAACTTGCAATTTTTATGTGTGAAATTATCTCAAAATTAAAGTTTAAAAAATGCACTTTTGTTTCTGAAACTTCAAAACATTAATTACCCTCTATAGTCTTTAGAAAAAAATTTTGTGGTCGCTACATGTTTGTCCCACATACAGATTATTTGTTTTGATATTCATGTGTGTACTTTGGAAATTCAAATATTATGTCTTCAGGAACTGCTGGTATGCAGTAAATCATCGCTAAAATTCATAACTTCGAACTACTGTTACTATGGAAGAAATGAAAGTGTGACAATATTATTAAGTGGTTTATATTATAGCCATCAAACAGAAGCCTCAAAATTTATTAATAAAATATGTTATAATAATTAGGGAAATCTATGAAACACTTATAGTAGATATTTTGGATAATGTCATGATAGGTATTTTTAATCTAAAACTTTTTTGATTTCCACTTTTCTGTTGAAGGATAATTTACCTACAGTAGAATTCTATGAATTTTGATAAATGCAAAAATTATACAGTTGCTGCAATCAAAGAACAGTTATATTTCTGCCAAAAACTACCTGTACGAACCATATATTAGTCAATTCTTCCCTCATTCCCATTCCTGGGAGCCACTAATTTGATTCTTTCCCCTGGATTTTGCCTTTTCTGGAATCTTATAGAAGGGGAACCATACAATATTTAGTCCTTGGAATCTGCCTTATTTCACTTTGCATAAAGTATTTAAGAATCATCCACACTGTTGCATATATAGGGGCTTCATTCATTTGTATTTCCAAGTAGTGTTACATCATATGTCTGTATCACAATGTATTTATTCATTCATCAGTTGAAGAACATTTGGATAGTTTCCAGGTTAAGGTAATTATGAAAAAAATCATAAAAATTTGTGTACAGTTTTTCTGTGTGTGAGCATATGTTTTTCTGTCTCTTAGAAAAATGTCTAGGAGTGAGATTTGGGGGATATATGATTAGAATCTGTTTTAACTTATTTTCCAAATTTCTAGCATTTTGTATTTCAACCAGCACGGTGCAAGAATTTTAGTTGTTTAGTAATATCCTTGCCAGACTTTGGTAATTTCAGTATTGGCTTTCATTTTAGCTGTTTTTCAGATATTTTAGAGATGTTTATTTAGTCAGTTACTAAGCACTTCTGGAGGCTCTATTGTATGAATAGTGTATCATAAGTTAGGTTGTATTTCTCTAATACAAGTGATGCTGAGTATATTTCATGTATTTATTACTATCCATATACTTTCTTTGGTCAAGTGTCTGTACAGATATTTTCCCATTATATATTGGGTGCATGTTTTTTCTTATTATTGAGTCTTAAAGCTTTTTAAGAAAAATATTTGCATTCGGGAGGGGGATTGGAGGGATCACTTCTGAGGTTTATCTTGAAAGGGTACAAGTGAACCTTTCTAAGAGTAGAATGTGAATGTTTTAAAACAATAACTAAGAAAATGACATGAAGGCTATGTTAACCAGTCTGATGGAAGTGTTTCGGATTGTGTGTGAAAACCCCACACTGTACCCTAGAAGTGCATTAATATACATAGTTACCATTCAATTAAAAAAAAAAAAGGGCTTATTCTTTTTCCCAGTGTGCTGCTGGAAAGAAAAAAAGGTGGGACACCTGTGCCACTGTTTATCACTTTAAAAAATAAAAACACTGACAGTTTTTATAATTAAACTTTTCTCTATGATTGCACTTAAACATAGATGTACATTTATAACTGTTTAGAACTCTACCTCAAAATAAAATAATGGTTTCCTATTATATCCTGAGATTTCAGAAATAATGAAAACCTTACCTTAGGGTCAGATGATTGAGGAATAGTATTGGGGAAGCATAATAAGCCCAGTCTCCATTTATATGAGGACAGGCAGCTTCTTCATAATCATATGCTGCTGTATAAGGAAGTTTAATAATTTGCATATATTTATTACTAGATTTTTTTTTAAGAGACAGAGTATCATTTTATTGCCCTCAGTAGAGTGCTGTGGCATCACAGCTCACAGCAACATCCAACTCCTGGGCTTAGGCGATTCTCTTGCCTCAGCCTCCCAAGTAG
>CAUYQV010023941.1:0-15992 GCA_963574575.1 Galagoides demidoff | reverse complement strand
TTCTGTACCTTTTGGTTGTATTTTTGGGGTCACAGCTCGCCTCAGGAAGGTTGAAGTGTGCTCCTCAATCTTCTCTCTTGGCTTTGCTCCAAACCATCAGCTAATTAGCTAAACTTCTGTCCTTTCAGCCTCCTTCTGGACAGGAGCTTCTGTAAAAAGCTGGCTGCAGTCTGCCATCTTGGCTCCGCCCCCAAGACCCCCAGCAGTTTTTTTTGCTGGTTCTGATCTACTTGGCTCCTGAAGTCCCTGGCTCTCTCACTGTGCCCTTGCAATGATGTTTCTGTGCCAGATAATTGAGACAGTGGTGGCTGGAGTCCCCTCTCCCCATCTTCTTCTTTTTTGTTTTTGAGACAGAGTCTCACCATATTGCCCTCAGTAGAGTGCTGTGGTGTCACAGCTCACAGCAACCTCAAACTCTTGGGCTTAAGTGATTCTCTTGCCTCAGCCTACCAAGTAGCTGGGACTACAGGTGCCTGCCACAATGCCTGGCTATTTTTTTTTGTAATTGTCCTTGTTGTTTAGCAGGCCTGGGGCTGAGTTTGAACCCACCTGCCTCTGTGTATGTGGCTAAAATCCTAACCACTGAGCTACAGGTGCTAAGCCTCTCTTCATCTTATTGAAAGCAGTTGGCAAGGAATGTCTCTGTCTGCCATCTTGGAGCCTCCCACATGGGGGTGGCTTCTATGTACCTCATCAGTAGGATCCTTTCTTCTGATTTCTGGTTAAATAGAGCCAGTGCGAGACAGTGCCAGGAGACTGGATGACTGGAGGAGAGCACTTTGGGATTTCCATCTCCTGGCTCTCTGCCTGTTTGGCTGTGTATTGGTTGGTCCTGGCGGTGCTTCTCTGCCTGCCTGGCCATCCTTTTCTACTTCTACAGCTACAGTTATGACTGTGCTCTTAGTGGTTACTTCTCCCTTGTTTCTTCAAGCCTAGAAGTGAAAACAGTGCTTCAGTAGTGTTGCACTTCCCCATGTGTTGTTACTTTCCCTTAGTCTGCCTATTTTTATCAATAGTGTCTGTGTGAAACTTTGTTAGTTATTTCTGTTTGGACTATCTCTTCCTTTTTTAGGCTTTTCTATATATCTGAAGGAGAACAACTTTGCAAAGTAAATAAAACAATGAAACTTAGGTTTATAGCAGTTCAGCTCTTGGAAGCAATGTCTGCATGTTTTCTTAAATGAATGTAAGATGGAGCATTCTTTCTATGACAGCAGATTTGAATGGTTGGAATAAGAATAAAATTTATGTAGATGGATTAGAAGGGAGAAAGACTGGTTTGATGTCATTTGGAACTTCCACAGTGTGGGCTGCTAGCACCCACTTTCCAAAAGGAAGTTTCATGTCTTTTGCCTTTTCTTGAAGAAAAACTACAACCACCTGTATTAGCACCTTGAGTGGAAACACAGGATATGAACTTAGAGCAGGAAACTAACTGACTTTGGAAAGAAGATAGTTCTTTGAATAATCCTTTTGTTTTTCTGTCCACATATGAAGAGCTTTTCTTAGATTCAGTGCCCTTAATAGACCCTTAGTAGACTCATGTGTGTCCTCTAATTCCTACAGGAGCTGTAGGGAAAGCTTGTGACCAAACAAATCTTATTAAGATGCTAGACAGCCTTGTGATTTCCTGTTCAGACAATGCAAGCAAATCAGAGATCAGAGTCATTTCAGGCACTATTATTTACTGAGATATTCCTTGGCTTCTGTCCCAAGTCCATCCCCATTTCAACCTCTACCCTTCTATTCCATTGGGTCCACCCTTCCATTAGTCATTGTTGTTTTAGAGCCTTTAGTTGCCAACTGTTAACCTAGGTGTCAACATCAAGCAAAGCGAGCTTATATTACAAGGCTTTATAACCAAAGAAAAAAGGAGACTGTAGGGTTGCTGAGGGTCACAATGGCCTGAGTCTGCTTGTTTTTAGTTTTTTAGTGTTTTCTTTATCATAGTCATAATGCAATAATGTGTCTACTTTCCAAGTGATAGAAGAAAGCTGTACTATTGATGATTCACAGACTCCCTGGACCAGCTGTCAAAATAATCCCAAGTCTGAACTGAAGACGTCACATAAAGTGACTTACCAGGTGCACAGGTTGGAAGCATTGTCTTCCTGCCTCTTCTCACTGTATGAGGACCTCATGTACAGCTAATTTACACAAAAGCATTTGGAAATTGAGGGTGTACATACTGGACACCAAATCAGCAGAGTGCTGGACATGGAAGAGGATTGGATCTGGACTCAGGGAATCTCAGTTCTGTTGTGTTATAAGATTGATCATGTATTTGATCGGGAAATTTGAGAACTACAAACTTAATCATATCATAGTTTCCCTGTGCTATCTCCTGTCCTTCTCTGTTTGAAGGACAACTTGAGGGGGAGCCTCAGAGCTTTTGAGAGTCAGAGAGCCTATTGCATTCTCCCAACATGTCATGGTGGTCCCTCCCGTTTATTCAAATTCTGTGTGGAAACAGAACCAGTTGGCACAGATTGCTCCTCATCTCTACATTGATCTTAGTGTCCTTAAGTAATAATTTTTGAAAATTATGGTAATATTTACATAACACATATTTTGCTACCTTTACCATTCTTATCTCACACAAAAATTCTTCATCCATTATTAATGACTATACATTTTCCTCATACCCCATCCCTGATATATACTAAGATATTCTCTTTTTTCATCAATTTTCTAGTTTTGGTAGCTCATAAGAACTGAATTTACAATATTCTTCTTTGGGGTCTGGCTTATTTTGCTTAGCACAGTGTTCTCAAGGTTCATCCATGTTGTAGCATGTTTCAGAATTCTTCAGTAACCCAAAACTATTATCAATACCCACTAATAAACATTGTCATGAAAGTTTAGATGTTTTCAATTGGGTTTCTTTGGGGGACTGGCTATGAAACTAATTAAAAATTATGCCTAGGGAAATTTGTGTAAAAACTATACAGAAACTGGAAGTATACAGAGACTTCTCTCAAATAAAGGAGTCTATAAGCTAATAAAAGTGGCTTTCAAGATATATTCTACTGTGAAAGCAATATTAAGGTTGCCAAGGGACAAGCAGGAACTACAGGGACATATCCGTAGACCCTATACTGGTCCCCAGGTCCAGGAACAGCTGCATAGCCACTCATCAGTTGTCCAGGATAAAGGAGAAAGATTGTCTTCCTTAGAAACCAAGGCCAGCTTGTTACTATGCCACAGACTACTGACATGCTATGGACAAAGCACATTTTTTGTAAAACCAATTTCTAAACTGTTTTTATGAAGACAGAGAGTCTGTTTTAATGACATTATTTTCCCTAATACCTTGAAAACTCAACTAGATTTAGATGTAGAAAAATTCATTTATTCCGAATCCAGCTTTCCATCTATGGAATTGTCCTCCAGTTACAGAATGAACATAATTTCCAGGGGAACATATTCTGTGAGACAAATAAAGATTATTTTCTGATACTTTCAGGTAGGAAACAATTATAAAGAAGAATTTTATGGTTTTGTAGAGGAGAGATTTCCATTGCAACGAAATTTGCAAAGAGTGGCTCACATCTATAATCCTAGCACTTGGGAGGCCAAGATGGGTGGATTGCCTGAGGTCATAGATTTGAGACCAGCCTGAGCAAGAGTGAGACAGTGTCTCTAAAAATAGCTGGGCATTGTTGGTGGGGACCTGTAGTCCCAGCTACTTGGGAGGCTGAGGCAAGACAATCTCTTGAACCCAAGAGCTTGAGGTTCCTGTGAGCTATGACACCATGGTACTCTACTGAGGGCAAAATGAAACTGTCCCCCCCTCCCCCCCCAAAAAAAAAACCTTGAAAAGAAAACTTTTTCAATAGGAAATATTCAGAGGAAGATGACATGAGAAAATTCTCAGAAGTCTCAGAGAAGTCTTAGAATTTCGGAAGTCTCAAGAAGGAAAAGATCTACTTACATCAATGCTTTCTCTGAATAAAACTAGAAAGACCACATTAAATATAAATCTATTTCTTCCATTCTTGAGATACTTTGCTAAGAAGAAAATTTTCCTGCTCCATCCATGTGAACATGAAGGAGGTAGTCTCCATCTTTCTTTACGGCAGCATAGTATTCCATGGTGTATGTATACCACAATTTATTGATCCATTCGTGGGTCAATGGGCACTTGGGCTTCTTCCATGACCTAAATGTAGAATATGAATGTCTTAACACAATAACTTAAGAAAATGACATGAAGGGCTATGTTAATCAGTTGGATAAAAGTATTTCAAATTGTATATAGAAACAGGACACTGTACCCCATGATAGTATTAATGTACACAGCTATGATTTAATAAAAATAAATAAATAAATATAAATCTATTTGAAGACATTAGGGAATCACTGAGGCATTTCAGTGGTACAAAGTTGAGAAACATGCATACAACATACAAGTGTGTGCAGGGTTGTCAAGTCACACAGACCAGGACGGAGGATTTTCCTCACTGCACCTATCTGCTTTCTGACAGCTCCACGGTTTCCTGAGGAAGGCTGCTTCCACATTCTTCCCCCTCAGAAGTGTCCTGCAAAGCCCTCTGGAGAACCCCCTTGAGGGTCTGTCTGTGTTTCTGCCGCTGCTGTCTACAGGAGCCAATGAAGAAGTAAATGAAGGGGTTGGCACTGCTGTTGACAGAAGTCAAGATGATGACAACTGGATGAAGATGAGCATGGAAGACTTGAAACACAGACAACCAATGTAATAGGAACCAGGAAATCCCCCAGGGCAGGCCGCAGAGAAGGAAGACCAGCACTGTGAGCAGGATGGTCATGTACAGCCTGGTCATCTGCATCCGTCGGGATCCACACAGGAATCTGATGATCAGGGTCAGGCTGGAGCCACAGAGAACCACAAATAAAAGAATCAGCCACGCTCCTGTGATGAAATCAACTCTCTGACACCAATCATAGTTGGCAATGGAATACTGTTCATAACAGAGGGAGATTGTCAGAGTGCTAAAGAGCAGAGACAGGGCCCAGAGCAGGGCACACACAACAGCTGATGTGTGTCTGGGGCGGTGGCAGCGGTACCAGATGGGCCACAGGACGGACAGGCAGCGCTCAGTGCTAATGGCGCTCAGCATGCTCAGACCTGCAAGATAGGAAATGATTACCAAAGGCTTTATGATAACCATACTGAAACATAACATGCTGATTAGTTCCCTTAAGGTGTTGATTATGAGGCAGCAGAGGTAGAGGAAGTCGGCCCCTGCCAGGTTGAGGATGTAGACCAAGAAGGCGTTCCTGCGCATGCGGAAGCCCAAGAGCCAGAGCACAGTGGTGTTTCCTGCCAGCCCCACCAGGGCAATGATGAGGGTCACCCAGGCAGAGATTGGAGACGCTGAGCCACAAGGCGGAGAATGAGTCTCATTACTTTCTTGCCATATTACGGTTTCCAACACCCAGGCTGAATGAGGTTTATCCGGTGTTAGGTATTTAGGCACCCAGGCTGAATGAGGTTTATCCGGTGTTAGGTATTTAGGCCCCCAGGTTGAAAGAGGTCCATCCCGTGTTATGGATTCAGGCCCCCAGGTTGAAAGAGGTCCATCCCATGTTATGGATTCAGGCCACCAGGCTGAAAGAGGTCCATCCATGCTGAGAAATACTGTGCAATACCCCTGAAAACAGAAACAAGACACAAGCAATAATTGATCTCTGATTGTCAGGACCTGCCTGAGTGTGTGAAGTACTGTGCCAGGGTCCTTCAAAGCTTGTGTGTTAGCAGAGTCTGTAATGGAACATAGAAAAAGTGCAGGTTTGGGGAATATAATTGAAAGATTCTCATTCAGAATTCAAGTGAAGAAAGAGGACTAACTGAACCACAGCAGCTGCTTGAGACTTTGTTAGGATTTGTGTCTTTTAATTCTCTTTTAATCCTATGAGGTTAGAACTAGTGTTATTCTCATATCGCAGAAGAAGGAATAGTAGATAAAAGATGAGCTTTTGTCCTTGACCTCACACAGGTAGATTTGAACCCAGAAGGGCTGCCTCAGCACCTGCCTTTTTGACCACGGCGTTGCATACACCAACACTCTGTGTTCATTACAGATTTTGAGGGAAAATAAGAAGAGCAATTCCCAAGTTGAATCCAGCTTGCCTGTCAACACTTTGGCTCGAAAAAAAAAAAAAAGGAAAAAACTCACCACAGCAATGGAGGGGAGGGGAGAGATAAGCTCATTAAATATGAAAAAAAAAGAGGTGAGGGGAAGCCAATAAAGCAGACACCAGAATTCAGGAGCCCTTTTCTGCCTCACAATGGAAGCCTTTGCTCTGACATCTAGAGAACTCACAGGGATGAGAGAAATTCAAGTGGGAAGGAGATGCAGCCTTCCCTTCCCATCTGCAGAGAGTCAGCCGGACAGAATGCATCCATTATGAGCTCTCTTAGAGAACCAATCTCCCACAGCTTTGTTTGCCAGAAAAGGAAATGGGAGGATAATCAGAACCTCTATTATCCCTGCTCAGGGCACTTTACAATTTGTACATTTATATTTAAAGCATGATATATTTGTTTTCTTCATCAAGCCTAAAGTTCCTTAAGGAGCAAATCATGCCTTTTTTTGTTCATAACTATTGTATCTCCAACATTTAGCATGTATGCCCTAAATGTCATCCATTCTAATATCCTCATTTAACACAGGAAGCAACTGATGCTTAAAAGGTAAAGGATCTTCCTAAGCTAACACTGTGAAAAACAGGCCAGTGCCAGCCCTGGTCTCCTGGCTTCCCCACTATTCCCTGCCCCACCATTTGGTTTTTCTCAGGAGCTATGAAAAACTTCACCTGAGCACAGAGTCTGAGAAATGATCAGGAGCTGTAGAGACTGGTAGTTTTCTCCAATCTCTATTTTCCTCTTCTGTCGTAATTCTCAGAGCTCAAAGCAGCAAAAGCAGCCCCATCTTATTCTATGCTGGATGTCACCATGTGACTAAGTGTTGGTCAGTGGGGGAGGGTGAGAGATGATGTAACCAAGTCCTGGCACTTGGGACTAATACATGCAACATAACCATCCCTTTCCCTCTTCTTCCTCCATCAGTCTGGAATGCTGATTTGGTTCAACCCGAGAAGACCATGAAGATGAGGGCACCTCTCTTAGAGATTGGGGACCATCAGTTTTTTGGTACTGATGTATAATGCATTAAAGTCTCCAGCTCAGATCTAAAATACATTCATCCCCGGTTATTGATCTCTGTGCAAACCAAATCTGTATATGCTCCATTTCCTTCTATAAAATGGCACAGTGTTGACAGATAAATTCAACACATTCTTCTGTATAATTTAAATCATTTCAAGGTTATGTATAATATCTGACACAATTAAAATGCTGTGTAAATTGTTATGCTGTGGGAAATATCAACAAGGAAATACCACCCTGCTTGTTATCAATTTTTATTTATTTATTTATTTTTAAAATTTATTATTATTATTATGACGATTTTTTTGAGATTATAGTCTTTGTCACTCTCAATACAGTGTGCCATGGTGTCATAGCTCACAGCAACCTCATACTCTTGGGCTCAAGTGATTCTCTTGCCTCAGCCTCCCAAGTAGCTGGGACTATAGGCGCCCACCACAATACCTGGCTGTTTTTAGACATGAGGTCTCACTGTTGCTCAGGCTGGTCTAGAATCTGTGAGCTCAGGCAATCCACCTGCTTTGGCCTCCCAAAGTGGTAGGATTACAGGTGTGAGACACTGTGCCTGGCCTATGAGCAAATATTTTGAATCCATGTGGTAGGATTACAGGTATGAGACACTGTGCCTGGCCTATGAACAAATATTTTGAATCCATATGGTAGGATTACAGGTGTGAGACACCGTGCCTGGCCTATGAACAAATACTTTGAATCCACGTGGTTGTAGCCCTGCTGTAGAACTCACTTATAGGAAAGACTGCCTGGACTTTGTTGTTTAGGGTCTCTATTACAGCAGCCAACTTCTATTCTAAGTAAAAGGAATACATATTCTCCTTTATTTTATTTTATTTTTGCGGTTTTTGGCCAGGGCCGGGTTTGAACCCGCCACCTCCAGTATATGGGGCCAGTGCCCTACTCCTTGAGCCACAGGTGCTGCCCCATATTCTCCTTTTAAAATTACATTTCTTTTACTAGAAATTTTGGATGAATGTGGATTTTTCTTCGTAAAAATGACTCTAGAGAAAGAAGATGCAAACAGAGAAAAAATTAACTCTGATGATTCAATAATGCTTAGAGAAAATTGCAGGAAGTAGGAGGATATCGACAGGTGTGAAGCTTACGATCATTTGTCCTGAGGATCTGCTTTCATTCTTATGTACCATGTTTGACATCTGTAGGGGGTGGCTTATATGTATGTCATCAGTGGGACCATTTTTTCTCCTGGTTTCTTTTTTTTTTTAATTGAATATGAAAGCTATAACCAAATAGCCTAAGAATGTGGGGAGGGGGAAGGGAGAAGGAAGGGGGGGAATTGGAGGGGGGAGGGGGATTGGAGGGACCATTTTTGAGGTTTATCTTACAGGGGTACAAGTGAAACTCTCTAAGAGTAGAATCAGAATGTTTTTCTCCTGGTTTCTAATTCAATCAAGCCACTGGGACACCCCAGCAGGAGACTGGAGGGCAGGAGGAGAGCACTTTGGGATTCCACTCCCTGTCTCTCTGCCTGTTTGGCTGGGTGTTGGTGATGGCAGTACTCTTCCTCCTACCTGTTCATCCTCTCCTACCTCTACAGCTACAGCTACAGCCTCAGTGGTTACTGCTCCTCCTATGTCTCTTTAACTCTAAAGGTGGAAGGAGGGCTTCACTAGTGCTGCCTTAGGGGTGCTTCCCCATGGATTGTCACTTTCCCTTAAACCCTCCCATCCCATCAATCTTAGTTGTTTCTCTGCAAAACCTGCTTCTTCCTGGCACCTGTCAAAATAACAAAGGAGAATAACTTTGAAAAGCATGTAAGCAATTAACCCTGCGATTCCAGAAGTTCATGTCTGGAAAGCAACGCCTGCATATCCCCTTGCTCCTTACATGAATGTAGGAGGCAACAATCTCTCCATGACAGCAGATGTGAATTGTTAGAGTAAGGAGAGAATATAGGGAGATGGATCAGTAGGATACAAGTTTGCATGACTTTACATTTGGAATTCCCAAGTTCTGGGCTTCCAGATGCCAGTATGCAGAAGGAAGCTTGATATCCCCTGCTTTTTCCTGAAGAAGCCTCTCTCCATGACCTCCAGGGTAGAAAAACAGCGCCCCAGGGTAGAAAAACAAAGAGGCAAAATTAGAGCTAAAACCTTCTCCAACATCGGAAAGAAGACAGTTCTTGGGATAAGCCCTTACCTTTTTTTCTTTTCTTCTGTCCAGAATTATCCTGTGTTAAAAGCGAAAGCTTTTCTGGAATCCGGTGAGTCCAGTAGACCCTTCCTTTTTTGTTCTTTAATTTGGGAGATGCCTACAGGAACTGGAGTAATAGCCAGTGACCAAGTCAGGCTTTTCAAAAGGCCAGACCTCTCTGTGATTTTCTGTTCAGGGACTGTGGACAAATCAGATGCCAGAGCTTTTGGAGACAAATTCCTCCCTGAGATGTTTCTTGGCCTCTGGCCCATTCTCACTCTCATGTCAGCCTCTCCTATCTATCTCTTCTTGTTCACCTCTGTACAGAATTGATTTTTCGGATCTTTAACTGACAATTACAATCTAAGTATCAACTGGAATCAATATGAGCTTATTCTGAGGAGCTTTTATCACTAAGGAACAAACTCTATCCTAGGGTCTTTTAAGGCTCACCATAGCTTACCCCACTATTTTGGTCTTTTCATTATGATAATGGTAATGGATTCATGGGCATACTTTTTCTCAAATGGCAGAGAAGTGTATCCAAAGTACAGTTTCCCTGAATCACACTCTCCAAAGGTCACCACTCACCACACTTTCCATTCTCATTCCTTTTATTGTTATCAGCTCTGAATAGTAAACTTATACTTCATTTTAATTTAACAACATGTACAAGAGAACCTATCGATTTTTTTTATAAAAGGTAAATTTTACTTATAAAGTAAAATTCTTCTTCTTCCCTCTATTCAAAGAAATTTTTTTTTTCTTTTTGTTCCTTGTAAATATTCAAAATTTTACATCTCATCCTATGTTTCCATTCTATGGCTCATGTTATAGCCAAATTAAGCCACTTATCATTTTTTAAAATGTCACTTGAATTAGACTCCTTTTTAAATATTGAAAAAAGTGAATGCTTTATTTCAACTGATATTTCATAAGGACCTTGTTATGGGCTGTTTTTTCTCTAATATTTATATATTGATGTCCTAAGCTCCAGTGATCCATAATCTTACTAAATAATTATGTAAAAATGGGGACTTAAAGAGGTAAATTTAAAAGAGGCTGTTACCCTGGACCTTATTCTGAGAGGACTATGGTCCTAAAGAGGAGGATATTGGGACATAGAGACATACAGAGGAATGACCACGTGAAGAGACAGAGAAGACAAGAAGCCATCCAATACGTTCACATCTTGATCTCAGACTTCTAGTTTCCAAATCTGTGAGAAAATAAACTTTCATCATTTAATCCACACACTGTGACCCTTAGTCACAGCAGTCCTAGTGAACTAATAGAGACATACTAGATTCCTAGTATTATTTCAGGCATTTGAACTTCAGTGTGACTAACACTAGATTGGAGTCTTTGTTTTTGAGACAGAGCCTCAGGCTGTCCCTCTGGGTAGAGTGCCATGGCATCACAGCTCACAGCAACCTCCAACTTCTGGGCTCAAGCGAATCTCCTGCCTCAGCCTCCCGAGTAGTTGGGACCATAGGTGCCTGCCATAACGCCCAGCTATTTTTGGTTGCAGCTGTCATTGTTGTTTTGGTGGGCCTGGGCTGGAATCAAACCCGTCACCTTAGGCGTATGTGGCTGGCGCCTTAGTCATTTGAGCCACAGGCACCGAGCCTAGATTGGAATCTTTTGAAGAGTATGCTAAAGAAGCTGAATGAAAAGTTAATGGAGACTGAAAAGGGAAGAGGTCTGAAGGAGTCTGTACCTGTTAAAAGTCAGGAGAAATGGTTGGATCTGGTAAACCACGCACAGAGAAACATCTGCATCAGAACAAACTTAGAACTACATAGAAATGCATATAGAAATTTAGTGTATGATAACAGTCGCATGTGAAAGTCATGGGCAAAACATGTAAAGGAGCACCTAGAGGAAGGAGGAAAACTAAGAGAACATGGCTTGCCAGAATCCCAAGGGATGAAGTCACTGACCTTTAGAGGAATCATGTGAAGTCATTGCTGATCTTATCAATGTGAGATAAGATTAGCAGAAGAGGATGCCCTGATAACTCCACTTAGGGAAAAATGGCAAGTGGTGTGATAAGGCCACAGGACACTCAGATACGAAGTGAAATACCACCCCAAACAAGAAGACAGTGAAGATAGGTGGCTGCAGATGATGTTACTGGACAAACAACCAAGAGTGTTCCCAGGTACAAAAACAGATAGTTAGAAGAAATAAGACAATATGAGTCTCTGTTACATCTTTTGTAAAAGAGGAGTACTGGGTATGACTAAAGTGTGGGAAAAAGCCCGAATTAGTACAACATTATAATCCTGATCTATGTATAGAAAAGTTGTTCCATGACAAAGTTGTAAAATTAGACACTAATGCTATGAAAATTTAGCATGGGCATGTCTCATTTTATCAGCTTTGCTTTATCATGCTTTGCAGATGTTTTGTATTTTACATATTGAAGGCATGTAGCAATCATACATTGATCAAGTTTATTGCTGACATTTCTCCGGCAGCATAGGTTGAATTTGTGTGTCTGTGTCACATTTTGGTAATTCTCTCAAGATTTTAAACTTTTAAATTGTTATATCTGTTATGATCTGTGATCAGTGGTCTTGAATGTTACCGTTGTTAACAGCTTTGGGATACCATAAACCATACCATGTGAGCCTGGGAACCTACCTGATAAATGCTATGTGTGTTCTGACTGCTTCACCAAGGCCATTCCCACATCTCTTTTTCTCTCCTGGGGGCCCCTTATTCCCCCCATTTAATATTGACAAAACAATATTAAAATTAAGCCAATTAATATTCCTACAGTGGTATCCAAGTGTTCAAGTGAAAGGAAGTGTTGCACATATCATCTTTGAAATGAACGATTTAGCTTAGTGAGGGAGGAATGTCAAAAGCTGAAATAGGCAGACAGCTAGGCTCCTTGCACCATTTGGGCGAGTTGTGTATGCAAAGTAAAAGTTCATAAAGGAAATTAAAAGTGCTACTCCAGTGAACACACAAATGGTGACAGAGTGAAACAGCCTTGTGGTTGATATGGAGGAAGATTTAGAGCTGTGGATAAAGATCAAACCACTGCAACATTCCATTAAAATAAAGCCTAATCCAGTGCAGGGCATTAACTCTCTTTAATATTACAAAGGCTGAGAGATGTGAGGAACCTTCACAGAAAAGTTGAAACTAAGGGCGATTGTTCATAAGGTTTGAGAAAAGAAGCCACATTCATAGCATAACAGTACAAAGTGAAGCCACCAAGTGCTGACATAGAAGCTGCAGCAAGTTATCCTCAAAATTCAGCTAAGATAATTGAAGAAGGTAGCTATGCTAAACAACAACTTTTTCATATAGATGAAAGAGCCTTCTATTGGAAGATGATGCCATTCAGGACTTTCTAAGCTAGAGAGGAGAAGTTAATGTGGCCTCACATCTTTAGTGGACATTGCTGATTCCTTAGTTAGGGCTTCATGCAGCTAGTGACTTTTGGATTTGAAGCCAAGGCTGATTTTTATCATTTTGAATATCTTAGCACCCATAACAATTATGCTAAATCTACTCTGTCTATGCAGAACAAAGGAGTTATACATGGAACAAAGAAGCCCGGATGACAGCATGTCCGTTCGCATCATGAATTACTGAATATTTTAGTTCCAGGGTTGAGCCCTCCTGCTTAGAAAAGAATTCTTTGTGGGCGGTGCCTGTGGCTCAAAGGGGTAGGGCACCAGCCCCATATACTGGAGGTGGGGTTCAAACCCAGTCCCCGGCAAAAAAAAAAAAAAAAAAAAGAAAAGAAAAGAAAAGAATTCTTTGCAAGCCATTACTACTGATTCAAAATGTACCTGGTCACTCAAGAGTCCTGATAGAGTTGAAAAGGGAGATTGGTGTCATTTTCATGCCTGCTAACTCAACATGGTTCTGCAGACCATAAATCAAGGGATGATTTTGACTTGTAAATTTTGTTGTTTAAGAAATACTTGATACAAGGCTATTGCTGCCATAAATGTTGGTTTCTCTGATGCATGTAGTCAAAGTAAATTTTAAGCTTTCTGGCAAGGATTCACAATTTAGATGCTTTTAAGAACATTCCTGATTCATGGGAAATGGTCAAATCATAAACATTATCAAAAGTAAGGAAAAAGTTGATTTCAATTATCAGGGATGATCTCTTGAGGGGTTCAAGCATTCAGTAGAAAAAGTAAGTGCAGATGCGGTTTTGAAGAAGAAGAAAGAGAGGCATAATTAAAATTGGAGACTGACTGAATTTATGTATGCAATCTCATGATAAAACATTAATGGATGATGATTGCTTTTTATAGAAGAGCAAGGATGTAGATGGTTTCTTGAACTATATTCTACTCGTAATTAAGAAGCTATGAATATTGTTGCTATAAGAACAAAAGATTTAGAATATAACATAAAGTTAATTTTTTAGCAGTAGCAAAGTTCGAGAGGATTGACTCCAATAAGCAATTCTGCTGTGGGTTAAATGCTATCAAAGAACAACTCATGCTACAGTGAAATTGTTCCTCAAAAGAAGAGTCAATCAATGCACTGAACTTCATGATTGTCTTATTTTAAAAAATTGCCACAACCACCCAAATCTTCACCCATGACTACTCTGAGTAGTCAGCAGCCATCAACACTGAGACAAAACCTCACTTGGGCAAAAAATCATGACTTGCTGAAAGCTTAAAAGATTCTTAGCATTTCTTATCCATAAGGTATGTTTAAAGAAAGGTATATACATTTTCAGACATAATGCTTAGCACACTTAAAGTGAATATATGTGATTCACTTTATTGTAATTTTTTTTATGGCAGTGCTCTGTAACCAAGTTTGTAATGTCTCCAAGGTATGCCTATATATGGTTACAATTGTTAATCAATTTCTGGGTTAAGCATGGGGTGCCAGTAAATGGGATTGACCTTCTTAAATCAGATAAAGTTGAAAACTTGAATATTTATGATTTTGTAATGCTAAAAAATTAAAAACTAACAAGGAAAATACAATGCATATAGTACCTAGAAAAAACATAAATATTAACTTTAGCTAATAGTGGGGATACACTTTGAAATTTTAGCACAAAATATAGAACACATTACAGAAAATATTAATAAGGACAAAAAGAAGAACTTTTCTTGCATGGCATGAAACATAACACTCAATATATGAAGTACTGGGTATATATTGGTAACATATCATAGCCAAAGTTCTAAGTTAGTTAATTTTTAAAAAATTTCAATGAAATGGTGCAGTAGGAGTCAATATGGCTGACTAGAAGGAGGTTTCACCAGAGACTCTTGTCCAGGGGGAGAGATGCAGGACTGAAGTGGACTTAGAGAAGCTGAAGGTGGGAAGTTGAACACAGGGAGAAGAAAGTGAGGTGCACACCATCCCCACTGAGACAAGCTGTGAGGCCAAGAAAGAGGGAGAAAGATAACAAAGATCAGATACAAATTGACTAATTGGAATGTGTCTATTGCCAAGGGGATGAGAGGTTCCTTCCTCAACCAGGAGGTCAGTGGTGTGCTTTCTTTGAGCAAGCAGGGAAGAAAAGACTTCTCATCTCACCCAACGTGAGAGAGATGCTAAATCCTGGTCTTCCTAGATCAGAGAGGTCCCACCTCTGATCCCAGGCCCCATTGTGTCTGGCACAGAAGTGAACAAATATTTTCCCCACAATCCTGAGCACATAGTGCACCCTTCCCTCATCCTTGTTGCCTGAAGGACTGTCCCCAGCAGAAGCCAGAGTGATTGGTGAGTTTGCAGAGAGGCCAGAGCATTGTGCGAGCTGCTGAGCTGCAGTGTGGGAACAGTGGCACTACAGGTCTAACTTTGGCTGGAAGAGCAGTAAGCTATCCTGACTTTTCCATAGAAAAGACCCTTTTTCAGCCTCCTAGGAATTCTTAGACAGATCTGCCTGTGTGTTTGTATTTTTTTGTTGCCTGGAGAACCTCTGAACTCTTTTGTGTAGGTGTTGCTTGTGCTTCCTGGGGAAACAGAGACATCTGGGAATTTTTGTTCTCCTGCCACCACTGACTGGGGCTTCAGGTTCAACATTTATTTGACTTTGCTTGAGTGGCAGTGAGGGAATTGCTGCAGTGAGGGGCAGATTGAGCAGGTCTGTCTATAGACTCTTCTACTCCAGGTATTGCTGGTGAGGGGTGGGGCTGCAGGTTTTTTGTGTCTTTGTCCAGCAGAGATTCCAATGAAATACCATGACTCCTTAGGAATGGGTAGAGGGCAGGCTAACATAAAGACAGAGTCAGATTGCACTATTTCCCTAGGTCTCTGGCTGCAGCCCTGAAAGGGACCTTTGCAAGGCTGTAGGTGAAAAACCATAATACAAGCCTCAGCTCATTGGTGAATGGGTGGTTGGCCTCAGTTCCTGGGGCCTTCCCATCCAGTCTCACCATGCTAGTTTTAAATACCAAATAGGTTAGCACAGTGTTTCCTAAGAGTCCTCAATTAGATTATCTCTCAATAATTGTTCAGGGTCAACCTATAAATTCAACTGAAAAAGTATCTATCTATCTATATAATTTTTTAAATATAATTTTTTTTTATTGAATGGTAACTATGTACATTAATGCACTTCTGGGGTACAGTGTGGGGTTTTCACACACAATCCGAAACACTTCCATCAAACTGGTTAACATAGCCTTCATGTCATTTTCTTAGTTATTATTTTAAAACA
>CAUYQV010023940.1:0-10751 GCA_963574575.1 Galagoides demidoff | reverse complement strand
TAACCAGGGTCTCAGAATGGTCACATTTAGGAGTAGCTTTCAAACCTTGGAGAAGCAATAGAGTCTGATATTCATTTGTACTACCATATGGGTCAAGTGTGTGCAGAACACACTGAGATCTCAGTGCCATATCCTAAGATTGTGTTTGTCCTAAGTCACCTGAGATGGTCCAGTTTGAGGGTATGCATCTGTGGCTGGAGCAGGACAACTGTGCTCTGTTTGTCATCTTGGGAGCCAGAACAGAAGGGCAACAGCTTCCAGGAATATAGCTCTTGTGGCAATAGTAAGAAGGCAAGCCCAACAGTGAAAGCACATTTTCAACTTGTGATTGAGTTAGGTGCGTTAACTGCCCATTGACCAATTCCCATCTCTTGATCAAACTCTAAGTGAAGGGGAAGTGGATATTTTCCAAACTCCCTGAGGTCAGGGCAGGTGTGTAAATGCCTAAACCCCTTCTCTTATTCACCAATTCACTCTTTCCTGTTAAAGGGAATGCAGATTTTGATTCTTTTTCTTCATTGATATATTGGAAAATCCAGGACCTCAGGAATTTTAACTTGCCAAAATAATTGTTGTACTGATTTTAAGTTAATTTTTGGATAAAAAGGTTAACATGTAATTACAACTAACATAGAGCACACTATTTCTACTTTCTTAAGTCATAAAAAAGTATAAAAAAAATTAGCAACTACACTCCAGTATTTTGGTATTATTTTTTACCACAAATGAAAGTTACATACAACAGTTAGAATATAAAGAAACTTATTATCAAGTTCTTACCATTTTATTGCAAATAAATATCTATTTAATTAAGTATAGTAAGTGTTTCTAGTGTAATTTTCTACTTGCTCTCATACAATTAAACTAAATAAATGTGTGACCCTGTTGAAACACACATTGCTGGTATTTTCTTTAAATGTGGTGTTATTTCATTTTGTCTCCCTCTACTTCTTTCTCAATATTCCAAAAAGTGAAAGGGTAAGAGACAATGATAAAACAACTATCAGAAAGGAAAGGTAAATTTCACCAAACTCAATAATTCTAATTGAAGAATTCAGAATTTTAGAGTTGTATTATTTTCTTATTTTTTATTGCATATGCCTTTTAGTAAGAAAATCTTAATTAAAGAGTTCTGATGTATTTCAAATGATGACAGTTTCTTCAGCAACTTTGGTACATTTCCCACATCTGTGTCTTTTGATTGATCCTGAGTGCCTACAGCTCAATCATAAACTTGACCCAATCACTGAGCTACAGCAACTAATCCCATTATTCATAAACTAGGTTCTTTGAAAAGATAGCTTTAAAGCTTATGCTTCTGGCAGCCACCCTCATTGCAGAATATAAGATTTTGAAGTGTAATATCCAATGACCAACTCCATACAGAGCGTGTGATGTCTTGAAATCAGACATTTCTTGGTTTAAATACTAGTTTTACTGCTGAGCAGCCAAGAAACCTCTTTTGATCTCAGTTATTTCTTAAGTACAATGGAATGAGAACTGCATAGAAAGATTCCTTAAAAAAAAAGGTATAAGCTATCATATATTAAGTGATAAAACAGTTTATAATATATATATGAAAATAACCATATGAATAAAGAATATACAAAGACACACATATATATAAGAAAAACTATGAATAGTGAAATTATACTCAATTACCTATCATTCTTAAACTTTTCCATCATCTTTTTTAAACATATTACTTTTTTCATCAGAGAAGTAAAAATATTTTTATTCCCAAAGCAAATATATTTAGCAGTCTTTAGATTACTACGTTTACATTTTCAAAAGTCAGAGATGACCTAAAGGGAAAATCGCCAAATTAAGAAATGTAGAAAGAGTCAGAATGTTATTTTAATCTCTTCTCAAAAAAATTGAAGAAACTGCATAATATTCCATGGTGTACATATACCACAATTTATCGATCCATTTGTGGGTCGATGGGCACTTGGGCGTCTTCCATGACTTAGCAATTATGAATTGGGCTTCAATAAACATTCTGGCACAAATATCTTTGTTGTAATGTGATTTTTGATCTTCTGGATATATACCTAGTAGAGGAATTATAGGATCAAATGGCAGGTCTATTTTTAGTTCTCTAAGTGATCTCCAATGTAGAATACAAATGTCTTAGCATAATAACTAAGAAAATGCCATGAAGGCTATGTTAACCAGTTTGATGAAAGTATTTCAAATTGTATATAAAATCAGCACACTGTACCCCATGACTACATTAATGTACACAGCAATGATTGAATAAAAGAAAAGAAAAGAAAAATTTGAAGAAACTGGACAGAGTCTTTCCTCAGCCAGCGGTAAAAATTGCATCCACCAACTTATGAACTGCAACCCCTCATTAGAACTCAGCACACACTGAGGGTTCAGCTCACACCACACGAGGATGTGCAGCCTTGACCAGCCCCCTCCAAGTGGTGTGCAAGGGTCAAATGAGGCAAGGCAATAATTTTATCCTGCTTTAAATAGAATAATTACCAATAATTACCACATACCTATTCATTACCAATAATTACCACATCCTGACTAGGTCGTGTCTGTTTTTATATTTCCAGCACTTAGAAAATCACCTCTGAAATCTGTATTCAAAATGTTTCTTACTAAATGATGCTGGGTATTCTAGGGGTATGTCTGGAATTTGGAATCAGAGAGTAGTTGGTCCAATCAGGGCCCAGATGCTTGGTCACTATCAACAGAACAGAGTAGCTGGCTTTCCTCACTGATTAGGAGGAACACACTCTCCCTTGCTTGTTCAAATTATTTAGGCAGCTATATTTGGTGACTGCTCTCTTGCCCTCAGTTTTGCATGTATGAAATGGATATGACCAATCCTCAGTCCTCTTGAAAGGAGTAAACAAGAGTGTGCATATATTGCACGTAATGCAGCATTGTCAGAACTATTTTATAATTATTGTCACTCACTGCTATTGCTCTATCTTCTCTTATCTCCTGGAGCATTTTCCCTCTGATTTCTGAGTTAACTTTAATAGAGCTTAAATGTGTTTCCTTTTATAAACATATGACATGGAATTCTGAATATTTAGTTTTGCCCTGCATCATAGATTTCCCACAGTAAGGAAAATTAGAGGTTCTGGCATGATAAGCATTCTCCTATGATTTATCACAACCAAAAAAAAAAGACCATCAGTTCTTCAGATTGTCTATAAGTATATAGTAACTCTTTTCTATATTTGCGTTGGTAAACTATTTAACTGAACATTTCATAGTAGAAATATATAAGGTTCTGTGGTATGTAAATGGTTCAGAAAAGGTGTTCATTTTCCTTTAGTGCATGTTTCCAAGGATATTCCAAAATATGGAAAACTTAAATTTGTTCAGTGTTCATTTTCTCAGGACCCGAGTCCTGATGTTCTTGGAGGTGAAAATAGAAAATAAAAAGATGAGCATAACAACTATACTCTTCCCAGTTCAAGATAAGCAAAAGTTGTATTTCCCAAGCTGTTTCCTCTATCTTAAGTTGATGTCTCTGTGTGGCTGGTTATCAGTTGTGCTATGGTTGGAGACTAGAGAATCACTGGAGTCATTCCAAAGTCATGTTGGTTCTAATATGAATAAAGTTTGGGATTAATGAAGAAGTATTTAGGTTTAAATTTTGATTTTGCTGATGAGGAAACTTACACACAAACAGATTAAATAACTTACCAAAGTTTCAATGCCAGGAAATGATAGAGCTGGAATTTGAGACTGTCAATCTGATTTTAATCTGTTCATCTTCTTTGCCAGACTGTTTCTGTAAGATCAAGGGAAAAATATGAAAATGATGCAGGTAATCCATGTTTACCTGACAGCAGAATATGTCAAAAATAATAACATGCCATTGACTGATCCATTCAGCAGTAACTAACTTACTAAGCAGATTGTATTTATCTATACCTGAATGTTTGCAGTTTTTGCTGATTATTGTTAAGATCAACACCAGCCTGATTATCAGGAGACTGCATGCTCAGTAAGAATAGAAAGGCCAGGTGAAGTAGCTCATACCTCTAATACAAACACTTTGGGAAGCTTAAGCAGAAGGAAAATGTGAGGGTAGCAATATGAAGCCAACCTGGGCAATATAGCAAAACCCCTTCTGAGGAGGAGAAACAATAGTAGAACATTGGCATTGATCCCCCCATCCAGTGCTCTTCAGGTAATTAATTCCATAGGATATTGTTCTCAATGAAATATTCTGTGACATTAGTCAATCCTTCCCCTGAATCCCTGTCATTCTTGCAAACCATCTTGCAGAATATACAAGCTATGGATTAGGTATGTCTTAACAGTCTTTTAGAAGAGAAACTAAAATAATTGAAAATGACATATAACACTTTAAAGTGGTAAATAAAAACTAAACACACTGGCACAGTATTATAGGATCCCCTTTTGAGCCATAATTGCAGAAAATACTTTCTAGTGACTGAATTGATTGATCCCAATGTTGTTTGAAGATTATGGAAATAGTACAAACTGTGGTGTGTTGTCTGGCGAGATAGCAATATAATGCCACAATAGGACAAAGAGTTCTTTTATTTCCCTAGAGTAGATCATATTTGTTGACAATCAGAAATTTGGACTAGTGGAACTAGTCTATCTATCTTTTCTCTGGATAATCACTGGGTACAGATGGGCACTTTCTAAATCAATGACAAGTTCAACCCATTAAAGATACTTGACAGTGTTCACTGTGGCCGATTTTGTGGCAGTCTTCTTAGGGTGGCTGCATATTCTGTGATGTAGCACAAAAATGTAAATTTCCTTTAAAATTTCCACTTTTAATTCAACCATTAAATTATGAAGAGTACCATGTTTCCAGACTAATGCTACATGCTGGTGGTCTCTGTCATTAGGAAGTGCAGCCTAGTGGGACTTAGTAGCAAACAGTTACAAGTATTGAATATGAGGATTACTTTTAAGAATTTTAAGCGCTATACACTCTAATTCCTGGGACTATCAAATCTCTTAACTTTAGAGATTATTTTAAAGTCTTTCAACTTATATGCCAAATCCCAAATAACATTTTAGTTTCCTATCCTAGGGCAATTGTGCTCTATATTTGATGCTTTTCCCCAAAGACCCACTTTTATCCTTACCCACTAATGCTTTTTATTCCAAAATGTTTGGTTATTTTCTGGCTCTAGTTGGGTTTAGCCAATATTAAACTCTTGGTTAACAAGAGTTTGAAGAAAGGAAAAAGAGTTCAAATGGATTACCTGAACATTGACTCTGCTTTCTCCCATTGAAAACTGGGAAGGTAGTCATAGTAATGTTTTTCATGTTTCGTGATCAGGAATGTTATAAAAAATGTTGTAAACTGAAGTAACGGATTGCCAGAGTAAATACTTCTGGAATAGTGATATCAATTTCACGGACTTAGAGACAATGGTGTGGCAATAATTGAGATTTTCAGATTTATCTTACTTTCCTAGAGTCACCACCAGTTACAGTCTAATTGGCTTAGAATGAGAAGGCCTTAAATGAGATTCTTCATAGACAATGGACCTGAAAGGACTCACTGCTGGGGAGATAGAGAGTGTACTCAGTTCTTCAAATACATAAAATTATAGTTCACTTTAAAAAAAATACAATTTGGGACACAGACTGTTATCTCTGGTGAGCTAACTCATCACCTGTCAGTGGTAATTACATGGGTATAGATCTTAAGTAGACAGCAGGGATAAAGGTGCTGGGGACTCTGTTAACTTTTCACAGGCAGGCATCCTCAAACTATGGCCTGCGGGCCACATGCAGCCCACATAGGACAATTATCCAGCCAGCCGGGTGTTTTTGCTGCCGCTGTCTGTCCTGCTTAGCAGCCGACTTGTCCCGCCCAGCCCTCCAACAGTCTGAGGGACAGTGAACTGGCCCCCTGTTTAAAAAGTTTGAGAACCCCTGGCTCTATGCCATTCCATTGCCCTTAGTGGCCACTTTGAAACATCTACAAAAACAAAAAGTGATTAATGGTTATTAATCATTGTGGTTATTTCCCCTTTCTCTAAATAATTTTAATAAAGACCAATGTTTTACTGAAGTGTTTAGAAGCTTTCATTACATCCTATACCATATTCATCAGTTTCATGTGAAACAGGAATGAACCCATGGAAACCTGACTATATTTCAAATAGATATTTTATTACTACCCAGGCCATTCTTAGGATTAATGTCCAGTCACTAATTTATGTAGCGAAGTATAATCTACTCTCAGTGATAAAAATGACAGTGATTATCAATCTTATGATTCTTCTGGATCAGGAAACTAGATAGGAACTGACGGTCTAAAAGGTACAACCCTTCACACCAAAATATCTGTGCTCGACCTCTGCAGGGGAAGGACTTAGATTTAGAATACCGATTTGACAATTTTTTTATCATATGAAATATATCTGCTCTCTGCTTTCTGTTTGCATTGTGCTTTGTTTGATTTTCCAAGATGCTTCAACAGTCATCTGGCTAATTAAGAAAACTTGGTGACCGAGATAAGGCTTCTAATGGGTGAGCAACCACAAAGAAGTTGACAGTGTATCTGCCCCACCAGCAAAACTCAAACAAAAGGATGTCCTTTTGGACTGGCTGTAATCACTCTGCATCTGGGGTGGCACAGCAGGTAAGAGTAACGTTTAAGCAAAAAGAAAAAAAAAGTCACGTTTGCTTTCCTTATCCAGTTTGCTTCCCATTCCCTTGGCTTATGTCAGTTTACTAAAATGATTTTCTGAACATTTGAAGATCTTCGTTAAAGTTAATCACATTATTATGAATTTGCAATTAACAATATTTATCAAACTAACCTAAAATTCTGACATTTTTTTCATTTTTTTTAATTCTGACATTTGAATTTCTGTGTCTTGCAAACAATAAAAATCAACCTAAACTCACAGGACATTGTGTGTTGTACACACACAAACAGATTTATAAGCACAAATATGTGTCAGCTTAAAGAAGAACTAATTGGTGGTCATTACATCATTGAGATATTCCCTTTTAAAATTAAAAAAAAAACATTAAAGTGCCATGTGAACCATATACCCATAATCTGGGTATATTTTTGGCACATTAATGATGAGATAAGCTAAAGACTAGATATAAAGCAAATGATAGAAAAAGTCATATCTTAGGAAATCTTTAGAAAGAAGGAATAATAAATAGGATATTCTGTTATCCTGGGGAGATAAATTCGACTTTAATTATCTATAATAAAGTACCCAAGTAAACATAAACAGAAGGGGAAGTTCAAACCTGATAAAAAGAATATCAGAAGGCGGACCTCAAAGAACACACTAAATAGTGAAATACTGATGGCATTCCCTTTAGAATCAGGGGGAAGACATTACCAAATACCTTTTGGATCTATACAAACTCAGATACTTTAGCTAATTAATCAAGGTAAAAGTAAAATAAAAGATTTAAGAATTGTAGAGAGAAAAGAAATAGATTGTCAAGATGATATAATTATATATACAAAAAAGCCAAGAGATTTTGATTAGAAATTAAAAACAGAGTTCAGCAAGATTGCTGGATCCACAAATCAGTACTCAAAATCAATTTCATTTCTGTTTTCAAACCAAAGATAACATTTAAAATAGAAAAAGAGGCTTGGTGCCTGTTGCTCTGTGGTTAGGGCACTGGCCACATACATCAAAGCAGGTGGGCTCCAATTCAGCCCAGACTTGCTAAACAACAATGGCAAAGCTGCAAGAAAAAAAAAATAGCTGGGCACAGTGGCGGGCACCTGTAGTCCCAGCTACTTGGGAGGCTGAGGCAAGTGAATTGATTAAGCCCAGGAGTTAGAGGTTACTGTCAGCTGTGATGCCATGGCACTCTACCAAGGGCAACAAAGTGAGACTCTGTCTCAAAAAATAATAAAAAATAAAATAGAAAAAGAAGAAGGAATGAAGGAAGAAAAGAACTGTAAGATACCTAGAAATAAATGCAATGAAAGACTTGCAAGCTATTTATAGAGAAAAGTATAAAATATTAGTGAGTACCTTAAAAATTCTTATATATGGAGGGTGCCAATAAGATATATACACATATTAAGAAAGAAAAATATATTAATATTGTAATATTCAATATATACCAATTACAAAAGATAAATATAAGTCACATTTGACTTCTGTAATTATTAGAGGTGTTCAACATGGTTATCATCAGCATCTAGACACTTCTGGTGATGGTGAACTATTGCTTGAGCAAAGTTGATGAAAGTGTCCACTTGTATCACTATTCATTCCATTTCAATTTCTTCCCTAAGTATCACCAGCATAGCTGATTTTCTACAGTAACCACATCTTTAAGGTCTCTGGTAGGTAGAAACAAAGAGGTGTTAGGAGAAGATGGGGGAAACCTGACAGACCTCTTCATTTTATCTGTTGTCCTGGAAAACTCTTTTTCAGGTAAGGTCTCACATCTTGATTGAAGTGTGGCGAGCACCATCTTGTTGGAAGTAACATTGATCGTACTGTACGTTGCTAGTGTAATCATTTCAACTTTGAAAAGTAACACATAGACAACTCTTAAATACAGAAGAAACAAACAATTAAAAAATTAGAAGATAAACAAGGATATCTTTAAAACCTCAGAACATAAAAGAATTTGCTAAACGATACACACATATAAAGGAAAAATGATATGATTTAGGACCATTAACATTAAACATGGCTCCATAAAAAATTATACCTTAAGCATTCATGCTTACACACATACACATTTACATTCATTAATTTATAAGAAATAACAACCAAGTAGAAATAATTGACCAAGGATATGAACAAACAAGACAGAGAAGATGAAAGCTAGATACATTTTTTAAATGCTTACTAATAGGGAAGTGTAATCAAGCAAGTAATGAAAATATTCTACTATAACCATCAGATTGGCAGAAAGTAAGATGTTCACCATTTTGACGTGTTGGTGAAAAATTGGAGCAACAGAAAATGCAATTAAATAGTTGGATATCAATTGTTGTAACAATTTTAGAGTGCAATTTCAAATGTTTAATAATTAGAATGTATACATGAATTTAAAAAAATTACAATCCTGGCTATACATCTTAGAGATACCCTGTATTTATAAAAAATCATAGATATAAAAATAGTTACCGTAGCATTATTTGTCACAAAGCGGAGAACACATTAAAATTACCCTTTAGTCTTCACTTTCCATCATACCTGACTTCTTCCACTTCCATCCTGATCCCGTCTCCACTCACGCTGGTCCGGTGCAGATGCCCACTAACCTTCACCCTAGCCTCTCTGCAGGATCTCCTCTTAGCAGCCAGTGTCTTCTCTTTAAAATATATAGGTCAGATAATGATGCCCTTGCATTCAAATCCCTCCAAAGCCTTTCCATGCAGGAAGTATAAATTCTTTAGTCCTAACCACAGTCCATATCATAAAAATTTTGAACTCTCCAATTTCGCACTGGCCTCAGCTCCTATCCCTTTCTTGGCCACTATGCTCTGGGTACACACACAATGCTTTTCTTCATCCATATTTATCTGTAGGTCTTATTAACCACAGACACCATACTTCTCAAAGAGTCCATTTCAGGATGATCCTTTATACAATGGCCAGCACGTCCCATCTTCCTAGTTTTATTTTCCTTCATAGCAGTAATTATTATGTGACATGTTGCATATTTGGTTCTTTCTTTCCTGTATTAGCCAGAGGATTGCAGGCCTCCTGGGTGGAGGATCACATATGTTTTATTGATTAGTATATCTCTAAGTTCCAACTAGTGCAGCAGGGACTCTAATGGCATCTGTTCATTCAAAGTGGTTGTGACATTGATGAGGAAAGAACAGTTTCCAGTGTCTGTGTGGAGTTTGCTCAATCTCCCAAAGTTTGTGTTTGCTTGGGATTTCTACAAGTATTTTGGTTTCCCCCCACATCCCAAAAGTCTGTATGTTAGTTTCACTGATGTGTCTAAATTGTCCCAGTTTGAGTGAGTGTGGGTGTGTGTGTGACTGCACCCTGGGATGGAATGACACCTAGACTGCCTCCCAAGCTGCCTATAGACAGGTTAGGGGACCCCAAGACCTTAAAATAGGTATCTTATGTATTTTTATTCATTTTTCTTACATTTGTTTATAACGTAGATTTATTTTAATATCCAATATTATAAGTACCTCTGTTTTTATTTAGAACTTCAGGGATAATTTTGTAATTAGAAATATGCCTTAGCAACTTAATCCTTCTTTGTATCAACTAACCTATTGTAAAATAGATTTTGTTATTTATCCCTTCACTTAGAGTTGCAGCTTCCAAAAACCTATAAATGATAGATGAGATCTCACCATACAAGGGACAGAATCAGAAATTGATTAATATGTGTTTAATGAATAAATAAAAGGGTACATCGGTGCATATAAACATATGCATAGAATCTTGAAGAATAAAAGAAGACCTCTAAAGAGGATCTCCAGCAGCATACCTTTAATGAATTGTTCTTTATAATTTAGGATCTGAGTTATGGGCCCCGCATTAACCTAGGGTTGGCCCAAGGTAGATAATCTATTCTGCTCCATCAGGCATGGCCATGAGGCAGAAATTTCTAACAGGAAGCAAATGAAGGAGATTAAACCAAAAGGCTGAGTTACGTATAAGTGTTTACAAACACAAAATACTGAATATAAATAGGACTTGGAGTTAGGAGTTTGAATACTATGAAATGAATATTCCAGCCAACAGGATGACAATTAATGAGAAGGTTTGATGCGCAGATAAAAAGCAGGTCTT
>CAUYQV010023939.1:0-27786 GCA_963574575.1 Galagoides demidoff | reverse complement strand
TGTTGTATGGCCCGAGGTAATAGATATTGGCTAGCTTTGTGCAAGATGGAGTTTGTTTCTTCTTATCCTTGTTGCTTCTAGGTGATTTTCAAGAGAAGTATTTCTCCCCTAAAAGAAGCACCAATTTCTCACAATTTCTTCTTACCCCAAATATGCTAATAACCCTGTTTACCTAGACACCTGTCTTTCTGTGTCTTTTTAGTTTTTATTTTTGCAACCGATTGACTAATGCTCTTCCTGTATTTCACTATTCAAATTTTGGAGACGGTTTCGTTGTTCTAACAAATAATTATCTTCCTTATTTATATAGAACCTTTTGCCCTGAGAGATCCCAGGTGAACCCTTGGGTCAGGTTTCTTCCACTGGTCAAACAGCTGTAGATTTGGGGTCTTCAATAACACTGAGGAGATGGCTGTCTGTGACTGTCTCCTTAACATGGGGTATGGGAAAGAGGGTTATTTAGGCAAATAGTTCAGACAGTAACTTGGGATCAGGATGGAGTTTGGAGTTTGGAGAGGAGCCCCCAACCCAAGCCCAGATGGGGTGGGACATGCTAAGGCTAGTGGGACATGAGTGAGAATGTGTGGAGGGGATGACAGGCCATGGAAGGCCTTGCATTCAGCACCGAGGAATTTGGATTTAGGTCATAGGCTGTTGAGAGCACTGGAAATTGGAGAGAAGTGATATGACAAATAAGGGTTTAGGAAGATTTATCTTGTCACATGTAGGCCCTCTGTTACAGCTGAACTGTATCCCATCTCATCCTCGTGTTGAAGTCCTAGTCCCCAGTATGTAGCTGTATTTGGGGTCAGGTCTTTAAAGAGGTGATATGGTTAAATGAGGCTGTGTGGGTGGAACCTGTATGGCTGGTGTCCTTTTAAGTAGAGGAAATTAGGACAGAAACATGCACAGAGAGAAGGCCATGTGAGGACAAGCAGGTGGATGGCCATCTTTAAGCCAAGGAAAGAGGCCTTGGAAGAAACCAACCATTTTGACACCTTGATCTCAAAACTTCTAGCCTCCAGAACTACGAGGAAATACATGGTTGTCTGAGCCACCCGGCCTGGGACACTTTGAGATGGCAACCCTAGCAAACAAATACACCTTCTTTCTCCATTGAGCCAGAGTGAGGGTTCCAAAGTGTGAAGCCAACCCCTGTCGCCACCACCTACAAGATAAAGTCTAGTGTGGTCCACAGGCCTTTATCATCTGGCCTCATCTCCCACTGAAACTCCACACCCCACCTCAGACATTCAGCTCCAGAGTTATCTGACCTATTATAGCTCCCTGGACAGCCCCATGGCCTTGCACTTCCATGTCCCTGCTTGGAGGACCCTTTGGCTAACTCCTGGCCAGCTAGAAAGCTGATTCCACCTCCTCCAGGGTAGCCTTTTCTGACTACTCCCTGTCCTGTGCCCTCTGCACCTCATTCATCTATTCTGCACAGCTCACAATGATGTGACCACCTCTTTTCACACCCCTCTGCTAGAGAGGTTTGGAAGATCTCACTTTGGTCTCTCTTTTAGGGCGAAGGCTGAAAGGTGCTCAATAAACTTTCATTGAAACTGAGTTTAATTTCGCATCTATAGGCCATGAACCTGTACCTAAGAAGAAAACAAAAGAGAGGGGCCTGGTTACAGTCTGGCTCCACCTAAGTCTGGCATTAGCAAGTACATCTCCTGAGAGCATCGGATACGCTCTCCGGACCTGAGCTAGCTGTGTTTGTTGTCTGTGTGCTTGGCACAGCTGGTTGGGTGAGTGTCTGTCTCATTTCCACAAGATGAGGACATTTCTGATTCCCAGTCATCTCTGCCCGCAGTCCAGTGAAAGGCATGAAGGAAGCTTAAAGGCTACTTCAGGGCTGGAGAGCAGGGATTGAGTCTATTTGTCTCTTACCTCAAAGAGGTATGGGTTTGAATCATAGCTCTGCCTCTTGGTAGGTGTGTGATTTTGGGGTAAGTTGCTAAACCTTCCTAAGTCCTATTTTTCTTGTCTGTCAAATGAAGACAATAACAGTTACTCCTGCTGCTATTGGGAGGATTAAATTCAATCGTCTACATATCTGCCTTTCCACCCTTATGACCCCTTTTCTGCTTCTCTTGACTTATCTCTCTCTTACTATCATCTCTATTTCCCTATTTATCATCCATTCATCTGGCATCTATTATCTATCTATCCTTTATTATCTGTCATGTGTCAATCCATTATCTGTCCTCTCTATCTGTCTGTCCACCCATCCATCTGTCCAATGGTTTTGGCCTTGTTCCTGGTACATACCAGTGCTCAGTAGATGTGAGTTTTATCAACTGTAAATGGAATATTTTTTTTCCCTTTCTCTCAGCTTAAATGACAAGGCTCAGAAAGAAAGGGGCCTTTCCAATGATATTCGCTTTTGACCTGTGCCCCTACTTACCCCTCGGACCCACAGCAGTAACAACAGCATTGCACATTCCACGAAGCACTTCGGCATCTCAGAAAATGCTTCCCAGCCCAGCCTTCTACGGGGCACACTCAGAAATCCACTCAGCCCCATGACATCAGCATGAGAGACGGTGCGGGCGGTGGTGGTAGCCTCCTGGCATCCCAGGGCCCAGCTGCTGCCCCCCTTTTGTCCATCACATTCAACTCTTTCCCTTACCAGGAGGCCTGAATAGAGAAAGCTCTTCCAGAGGCCAATGGAGCTTTCAAAGGGGTTTGACCTTGAAGGTCCTTTTGTAGGGCACGAAGAAAAAGTACAAGTGGCTGGGACCTGGGAGTCCTCTCTCCACCTGCTTGAGCAGCACCTGCTTGCACTGTGTAGGTCGGCTCTCCCTGGCAGCTGGCCCAGGCTGCAGGCCCCACCCCCGTGCCATCCCAGAGGGCCATGTCCTCGTTCACGGACCATTGGGTGCAGGCTGCTGCTCTCTCCTGCCTAATTGCCAGTGTCCTTGTTAACACCCTCCCTCTGCCTGCGTGCCTCACACCCATCCAGCCCTCCTGGCTTCCCCCCCAAGTGCCTCCCACTTGATGAACAAGATGTAAGTATACAAGTTATTAATCTTCCCACCAAGGCAATTACAGCCCTGCAAAGTTCCTCCTTGGCCACGTTGGCTCGTCTATGACAACCTTATCAGGTTAGCAATTTCAGATCTGCATTAAGTGTTCAGAAATCAATTTTCAGCTTATTTTGTGTTGCAAAGTTTGCCATGCCTGAAACCGCACTGCTAATTGAACAAGAGCAATTGATGTTTTAGCAGTAATTAAAGATGGTAATTATGACCAAATCTCCCCCATGGCCCTGCCGTGTTTGCTTTTGGACCTGTCAGAATGGCGGGCGGGCCAAATCAATCTTAATAAAGTTGGTGCTTTGGAAGTCTCCCCAGAAATGGTGTCACTCTCGGGGTGGGTATGATGGAGTCATGGGGAGCAAGGGGGACAGCACATTTGGGGCTGTGCGGTGGCCAGTCAGGCAGCCATCAGGTATAGCCAGTTTTGGTCCTCTGAGAGCCTGGGGGTGGGGTCTCCCTGGGAGGAGCATTCCCAAGACATTGACGAGCATATTCTTGTCATTAAGATGCTCACAACGTATTTGAGAGGAAAGGATACATGTGCATGCACAAAAGAACTTCCGAACACTTATCTTTATTCACAAACATGGCAGAGGGCCTACTAGGTGCTAGGAGAACAAAAATGAAAAAACGTCATCTGGGATGAGCCCACACACAGGCACAAATGACTATGATGTTTGTATCTTTTATCCAGGACTTGAGGTCCCCGCCGTCTCCCTGAGGTCCTTCATCCTCACAGAGGCAGCTGGGAACATGCACAGAGCCCTGGACAGGGGTCTGGGGCTCCAGGCCTGGTGTGGCTGTTCTTTGCTGTGGCCCTCCCAGCGGGGGCATCCATGGACCATTCAGCTTTTACAGAGCAGAGTCTGCAGTGAGGTGAGGAAGGCATGATCAGTGTTGGGGCTGGGGGGTGTCTCAACCTATCTGTTCAGAACGTCACAGCTAGATTTGCACTGACTTCTCAAGTTACTGTTCTGTGAAGCTGTTTCTAGGATATTAGTTACTGTATGTGCCAGGTACTGTGCTTTGTGCTTGCGGACACAAAGACATCTTTTGAGTACAGTGCTATACTTGCAGGCATAGGGTTAACATACAGAGAGGACCCACATGGTCCCCAGTGGCTCAGCATCCCATAGGGAGGTGAACTTTGTTTTAAAATGTAGGTGTTGTTATTGTACAGGTATGGCAAGGTCAACAGGTTTAGCCGTGATTGTCATCAAACAGAGAGTTTGTTACTCACAGTTTCTAAGGGGAGGCTGCAGGTCAGTCAGGAAGCAAAGAAAGTTTTGACTGTAGTTTCTGAGGAGAGGGTGAGGTAGGGTAAGCAGGCTTAGGATTGGCCAGTTTGGATAATTTCAGTGAGCTCCAGGACATAGGGGCAGTCTCTGGGTGCCTGGTACCTGGCCCTGGGGTGATCAGGGAGGTGGCTAGTGCCCGGGAAGGGTGAGAGCCCAGTGCAGGAGGGAGTTGGCAGTGTGGACTCTGGATTGCTTGGTTTGCATACAAAAGGTGCACTCCCAGGTGAATAGTTGGGTTTCTAGGAATTAGCTAGCCCTTAGGGGGCAGTCCAGTCAGGGTCAGCAGAGCCTTAGCTGTTAGAGCATCAGAGTAAAATGACATGACATGCTTGGGCTGTGCTCTGGGAGAGGACTGCCACCTCCTGCTGTTGTTCTACTGGGAAAACTGGAGAGCAACTTTGCAAAACAATATGCCTGATGGTGCCAGGTGCTCAGGGGAACTTGATACCAGAGCTAGGCATGCTAGCTTCCCAGTGTTACAGCACCTGGAAGCCACCAACCTCTGCCAGCTCATTGCCAGCCTGCTAGAGAGCGCCACCCCCAGGTCATTCCCTGGATACTGCTGTCTGCATCTCCATCATGGCTGGGCTGGCTGTGCCTGCCCACAGGGAAAGACCTTTCCAGGTCAGATAACAAGAAAGCCCACAGCATGATGTCATGACAGCTATGCCAGGTTTAATGGGGCAGCAAAGAAGGGCCCGGCTGCGGGGAGGAAGGATCCCTGGGAGCTGGATCTATGCACTGAGTAGAAGTTGAGTCTGCTGAGGCTGGCAGGGTCCCACCCACGCAAAGAGGACATGGCATGGGCCAGGCTACTGAGTGTTGGAACATTGTGGGATGGAGTGGAGTGCAGAGATTGAGGTCAGAGGCCTGAGTGGCGAATTTGGAGGGAGAAACAGGAGTCACATCAGGGCAGGTGGGTTGTACAAAGCCATCTGGAGATAGGGAGTGAGGAGTCACTGGAAAAGGAACACAGAAGGAGTTAGGTTCACCTTTGAGATAGCTTATGCTAACAGCTGTGTGGAGGTGGCAGGGAAGGGACAGTTGTAGCAGTGAGGGGTCAGGGATACACTGCCTGGAAGTTGCTCATGGGATATTAGGAGGATTCCCTGGACAAACACTCCCCAGCCTGGTACCTGGTCACATGCAGAGGGCCAGTGCAACTGAACAGAGACCATGGCCAAATGATGCCCGCAGCTCCTGTCCCTAGAACTGCCTTGTTCAAGCCGTGACAGACGCAGCGATGTTGGGCAACATTGTGAAATTGATTCTGCCAGAGAAGAGAGTGAGATGAACAACATCTCCAGCCACAGAAATACCCAACAGCCCCTGCCTGGCATGCACCTATGTGAGCCACAGGTGTCTGTCAAAGAGACCTGCTGGAACACACACACACATGGTTGTAGAGGGACCGGAGTGTGAACACGCTGAGCAGCAGAGGCCCACACATTTGTACACACATGGCAATATGCATGAATGGACCTACAGCCAATCATGGAGCATGCTCACAAGCCACGACCACACATGGGCACACGGGTGGGCATGAGCACCTGCTCTCAGCCCTGATGGGAATGCGTGCCCTCTGGTCCAGGTGGCATCAGTTTAAAAAACGAGGTAATTTGGGATCCAGACAGGTCTTTAATCAGAGGGCGTAACTCTTCTAGGGAGAAGGTGGGGATGAGAGTGGGGAGCGTGTTCAGAGGAGGAGGATGGGAGAGAAGCAGGGGTGAGTCTTTTGCTTTCTTCTGCGGGTGTGCACCATGCCTCTGACATCCTAGGGGCATTTACACCCCTCAGATGGATTCACTTTCTGACTCCTGTGGTTAGTCCCTGACAGCCAAGAAAAGAATGGAGGCTGTAATGGAAGATACTGGTTCTATCTCCATAGCGAGTTTTCACACAGAGTTCATTTTTCCCAATCTCTGCATTTTCTGGTGAGTACACAGAAGTCTAGTGGGGAAGATGGCTTGCCCAAGGACACACTGAAAGCCATGTAAGGCTGTACCTTGGTCTAACCCCAAGGAACCCTCACTAGCAAACCAGGTGCCATGGGCTGCAAGAGCTTCTGCTGAGGTGCACCAGCCCAAGCTCAGGTTTTATTGGCCAGAGTCCTGCCCCTTTGAGCTAACAGCTGAGAATCTGTGACTATGTGGCCAGCCTCCTTGCCACCAGACACCCCAATCTTGCTCGTCTCTCATCTCTCCCCTGGAGCCTGTTCCCAGAGTCATATTTCTAACCAGGACCCTCTCCCAGGGGTAAGCAAACCTTCCCCCCTTCCCTCAAGTTGACAGCTTAAGCTTCTTTCCTTTGGTTCAGGAAAAGAGAGAACAGCTGGTCATCTCTTCCTGATGCTTTCTGCGGCTAATCTTCCAGGCTGCTCCGACTTACAGACATAAACCTTGCAAGCACTTTCTAATCTCTGCTTTCTACAGGAAACAGAGAGTAGAAATCAATGGAATAGAAATTGAAAGTGGTGGGGATTTTGGCCAGAGGGCTGGTTTCTCAGTCTCAGCCCTGAAACTGATTGAGTTGGTGCCTCACTGCCACCCGGGCCCCTTTCCTGGCTAGGACTGCTGTCTCACCACCCATTTAGGCAGAATTAGGAAAGCGGGGGGCCAAGCCAGGGCCAGGGCCAGGACCAGAGGCATGGCTGGGTGCCCACTATGTGCACACAGACCTGGGAACAGAGGTTCAGTGTCCACAGAGCCCTTTCTGGGCCCCACATGCTCTCCAACTTCTCCCTCTCAGCCAGCCTGTCTGTGTTCCCGGAGCTCCTTCCCTGGATGGGTGATTGATTAATTGATTTACATATTTATTAAAATGTATTTTAGTAGCGTCTTTGCCTTTGATGCCAAATCTCATTTCCTATTGTGGGACTACTGACAGCCGGCATTGTAAATGCAAAGACACTTTACAAAACAATTTAAATAGCAATTGCCACCAGCTTAAAAATGAGCAAAACAGACAAATAAAATACTGATGAGGAAATTGGCAGCTTCAGGACAAGGAGGGCCAGGGGTTTCTAAGCAGCCAGCAGCTCTGGTGGGGGCGGGGGGGGGGGCGGGGACCGTAAAGGGCATGTAATTGTCTCTTTGGAATGGCTCAGATTTTAGGTGTGGATGAAGGGAGGTTAACAACCATTGCTCTTGGAGCAAAAGGGCCTTGCCCTTAAAGGAGACCTGTCCCCGGGGAACTTTTCTGAGTAGAGGGGGTTATGGGTGAAGGGAGCAGTCAGGGTTTCAGCCTTAGATCTTTGTCCTGTAGTTTTGACTTGCAAGGTTGTGTCTGCCTGCTCCAGGGAGCACCATGGGCGCAGTCGGCCTGAAGATCTGGGAGACCAGCAGGCAGGTTGTTCTTGTCCAGGCAGTAGGGTGGGAAGAATGTCTGATGGAAATCCAGTCTCTGGATTCCGGCCGCTGTGAATTTGGGGTGGGTCACATTCCCTCTCTAGAATGTACCGTGGTAGTTTTTAGCACTATCCTGGGTCACTGGAGACCTGGTACTCAGTTCTGCTCTCTACTCCATAGCTGTGTGACTTCTGGCAGGTTATATTACCTCTCTGGGCCTCATCTGAGGCATGTGAGCAAGGGATGTGATTGTTATTTAGCTGGCCCAGGCCAGGTTCAAGCTGCCAGCTTTGGCAGTTTGGATCTTTTTTTTTTTTTGAGACAGAGTCTCATTTTGTCACCCTCAGTAGAGTGCCATGGCATCATAGCTCACAGCAACCTCAAACTCTTGGGCTCAAGTGATTTTCTTGCCTCAGCCTCCCAAGTAGCTGGGAGTATATGTGTTCACCACAACGCCTGGCTATTTTTTAGAGATGGAGTCTCACTCTTGCTCAGGCTGGTCTCCAACTCCTGAGTTCAAGCAATTCACCCGCCTTAGCTTCCCAGAGTGCTAGGATTATAGGTGTGAGCCACCATACCCAGCCCATGAATCCTTTTTTGTTTGTTTTAATCTGTGGAATTCTAGGGGCCCATGACATCATACGGGTTCACTAATGGGCCTATTATAGGGAGTCTGAGAGGGGCAGATAAATGGGTATGCTGTGGGGAGCACCTGCAGGCCCATAGGCCACATCCAAGCCAGCATCTGAAGCAGGACATGATCACACCATTCCTGAGACAGGGCAGAGCTGAAAGCTATCAGAAAAGAGGGTGCAGGCTCCGTGCCTGTAGCTTAGTGGTTATAGTGCCAGCCACATACACCGAAGCTGGCAGTTTGAACGTGGGCTGGGCCAGCTAAATAACAATGACAACTGCAACAAAAAAATAGCTGGGCATTGTGACAGGTGCTTGTAGTCCCAGCTACTTGGGAGGCTGAGGCAAGAGAATCGCTTAAGCCCAAGAGTTTGAGGTTGCTGTGAGCTGTGACACTATGGTACTCTACCCAAGGCGACAGCTTGAGACTGTATCAAAAAAAAGGTGCAAATCCCCACAGGTGAGCGGGATTTAGCTCATCCGCCTAGACCTAGTGTGCGCACTGTCCTTGCAATGCTTTCCCCCTCCCCAGCTGTGCTTTCCTGGGCCCTGCTGCGGGCACCTCTATCCTCCAGGGCTCTGCCTTCCTGCTGCCAGACACTTCCTGCGTGCGCATGAGCTCGTTTGCAGTTATTCTCTCGTTTTCTCTCTTTTTCCAAGATGCTCAAATTTTCATTCTAGCCCTGACCTCTTAGCAGGACTTGAGTCTCATAAATCCAGCAGCCTGTAGGGACATCTCTCCCTTAACCTCTTGCCGTCACCATAAAAACATCTAGAACCAAATTTGGCATCTTCTCACAAGCCCCTCCTCTACCCCCAGCCTTCTGTTTTTCATTCATCCTTTTCTCTTTAGTGTCCTGTGTCCGGTCAGTTATCACAGGGAACCTTTCTATGGGGCTTACAGTTATGGAGGTAGTATCCTGTGCATGGTCACGTTGCTTTCAGCAAGCACGTGCTAAGCACCTGTTGTATGCCAGGCACAGGAGAGAGGAGGTGTGGAGCAAACACCCTCCCCAGCTATCCTTGGGCCCCCTGTGTTGTCTCAACATGCAGAGGAACTGCTTCCTTTCTCTTGGGAAGTTTCTCGAGACTTCAGTACAGGGCTTAGTTCCAACTACATGATCCAGTTTTTCTTTTTGTCAGAAATTTGGAGAGCACCTTGTGTAATGCTGGCACTGTGCTCCATACTGAGGGTATGAAGATAGGCCCCTGCCCTCAGGGCGCTTGCGAACTGGAGGAGCAAGGTTTCCAGAGAGGTTATGCAGCAAACTGAAAGGGCAACACCAGATATTCACAGGGCAGTGTTTGGCAGCTCCTTTGTCCATTCCCTTAACAGATACTTGTTGAAGACTCAAAATGCCCGCTAGATGCTGTGCTGGGTGCAGGGGGTGCAGAGATAACAGAAATAGGCCCTGCCCTGGAGGAGCCCAGGCCCTGGTGGAGGAGAAAGATGACAGTCCAAGAAGGAATGCCCCCTCCGTGGGAGTGAGGATGGAAGCAGGAAGTGGGAGGGGCTGTGGGGCAGAAACACTGGGGTCTGGAACAAGAGAGGCATCATGCCTCCCCACCCCGGGGAGCAGGCATTAGTCAGCAAGCAGAAGGGGGGTGGGGAAGGGAGGGCTCTCAGGTGGGGGGCACTTAAGCAAATACTCAAGGAGAATAGAGTTCACTGCCCTGGGAACAGGGAGGTTCTGCCCAGCTGGCCACCCAGTGGTATGGGCTTTAAGGGCAGAGGGATTCAGCAGAGGGCAGAGCCCTCCTGGAGAGCTCAGCAAAGGCTTCCTGGGGGAGGTGAGCTGAGGCACCTTGAAGCACAGGGAGGATTTGGGCAGGTGGGGTGAAGGAGGAAGGCTGGTGGCTTCTGAACCCTCTGCTGGCCCAGCCCACTTGCAACTCTGCTCTTCTAGCATCCATGATTGTGTACGGGCAGGCTCCTTGCTTGGAAAGCCCTTCCCTGTGTTTCTGAATGTGGAGTCATAACTGTTTTTCAGAACCTAGGGATTCACAGCTTTCTTCCTCCTTGAAGCCGTTCTCCTCCCTCCCACCCAAACAACGTTCTCCTCCCCCGCTGAGTGCACTTTTCTCTAATAGCTGTGCCTCTTCTCTGCACCTCCCAAGTACTACGTGTAGTTATCTGGGGCATCACTCACCTCACCTGTTGTTCTGCAGGGCAGGGCTTTTGCTGGTTATCCCAAAGCTCCCTGGGTCTGGCTGATTCCATCACATGCAATCAGCAGTGATCAAAAAAGAAAACCCCAGAAATTGTGGGGTTGAAGTGAAGATGTGGAGATGGGGGACTTTGTGGGTCTGGATGTCCAGAGAGGACAGTGACTGTGGGGTATGCATGTGTGTGACTTACCCTCAGATGCTGCTGCATAGAAAATATTACACTGGGCAGCTCAGAAAGCCACCTGAGTGTGGGGAAAGGGTCTCCCTGACAGGTGAGGACTTTCCTGCTGGGAGTGTCGGCACCTGCCATTCGACCTGTTAGGGTGGCAAGGTGGCCTCTCACAGTGGGGTCCAGCCTGGAGTGGACAGCCCATGCGTTGCAGGAACCCACTACCAGTGGCTCTTTGGGCTTTGGCTAGTAGGCTATTCATTCATCACTCACTCGTTCATGCTCCCTTAATTACTGAGGGTGTGCAGGAGCTCTGGTGTAGCGGAAATGAGTTGGCGCCTGCTGTTTATATTTCCTGTGATTGTTTACTTTGTTTTTCCTTAAATATTTGGGGAAGTCTTTTTTCAGTGCCAGCCTGTGTCTGCTGTGCCAAGGGGACCAGCTGGAGTCTTAAGGGCAGGAGAGCTCTGCAGGGACCAACACAGGGCGGCAACTCCCAAGAGGAACAGAATGGGACCGCCTCTGCAGCCGGTCTTCTCACCTGGGGCTCTGTCCATAGCTCCTCTCTGCTGAGCACCCGGCTCAAGGAGTCCTCTCTTTTCACGAGGCAGTGTGGTTCAGGGGTTAAGACCCAGGTTCCTCGTCCCATGAGACGGTATTCCCCCAGGGACTGGGAGTAAGACGTGCAAGGACTTCGTGAGTCCTGTGCCACCCAGCACACAGCTCCCAGTCAGCTATTCACGAGTGATGGCTGTCACTGTCATTGTACAGAGATGAAAAAGACCTGAGGAGGAGAGGGAAACAAAACCACAAAGCTCAGTGCTTTGGCCCTTCATACACCTGGGGAGGTCAGTTTGCATTCCTGGCTTGTCCCTCAGTGCCCTTGGTCACATGCAGCTCTGCCAGGGTGAGCCCTGAGCACAAGGGGCTAAGTGGACCCTGGGAGGTTTGAACCCACAGCCTTGGCTCTGTTGGAAACATAGCACACACTGCTGGGACAGCACCCATACCATCCACTCACTCACTCCCCCACCCTGACTGTGAGGCGCCACAGAGAGGTGCCTGGAAGACACCAGAGTTTCAAAGATGACCCCCCACTAACCTCTCCCCCCCCCGCCCCGCCCCTCTGCAGCTTGCTGGGTGGGAGCTCCCTCCCATTCCCTTCCCCAGAGCATCACACAGGGCCATCCCCATGGAAACTGCGCTGGGGACCCTGTGGGGGGATGAGGAGGGAGAAAAATCAAGAATTATTTGTTTGGGGAAAGAGAAAAAAGGAGTGGAGAGGGCGAGTGGGAGGGAGAAAAGAGAGGAGGGCAAGGAGAGACAGAGGGGAGAGAGAAAGAGTGGAGAGAGAGGAGAGAGAGAGAGAGGAGAGTCTTTTCTTTGGGGAAAAATGGAAATTTAATCAGATCAGTTTTTATAGTGCAAATAGAAAATCAGTTTTAATAAAGCCAAAAGGAAATGCAAAACAGCCGCTTGAGATGGAGATTGTGTTAAACAGACAGCTCTTTAGGAGTAGCCGAGTCTGGGATGTTTATTGTGCGCAGACAGAGCAAGGAGGGGGATTTTTGGCTGAATTTCAAATAGGCCTTTGATTTGGTTTGGGTGGGGAGGTGAGCATCTTTGCCCCTCCCCCCCACCTCTGGACCCATCTGTCCAGGGAAGGGTTCATCCTAAATTGGAAGAGGGGACAGTGAGATAACAGGGACACCTTCCCGACACAGCGCAAGGAAAGCCACCTTCCCCTTCCTAGGGGGTCTTTCCCCAGCACCCCCAGACTTCCAGCCGTTCTTACCCTCCTGCCCAAAGACTGGACTGTGCCCTCCACTGATATGCCACTGTTTTTAGCTCCTGATTCTTAATTATAGTTCTGGCCCAGCTCTTGGCTTTATTGCTTTCATTTATTATAAAAAGACCAGTGTCTGTTTTTTGAAACGGCTATCTGGTCAAATCACAGTTGATAAGCAACACTGAACTGTCTTTTTAAGACAGGCCAAATTTATCACACTTAAAAAAAAAAAAATCCAGCCTTCGATGGCCTATTAGAAAATTTCCCCCCCTTTTCCCAGAGTGACATTTTAGTAAAAGGCTTTATTTTCCCCCTCAGCTTTCACAAAGCCATCGCCTTGAAAGAGAGATTGGAAGAGAGGGAGGGAGGGAGGGAGAGAGAGCACAAGAGTACTTTCCAGGCTGTTCCATAAAATATATGGAGAGGGCACAGAAGATAACAGGATCTGTCCTAATGGGGCTGTTAGCTTAGGAGGAAAAGAGGGGGCCTCTGGCATGTGTTTGTCAGCTGTTATTTTTGTAATTAGAAGGGAAACTGCACTTTACATTTCCGAAACGCAGCTATTTGAAGCTGCAACAAAGATACGGGGCCTGGGCCAGAAAGATAGGTTGGGAGGAGCAGGGTGGGGCAAGAAGGGCTCGGGCTGGGCTGGTGGCCCCTGAGGTTAATGAGCTTATCTGTCACCTTTAAAGCTGGCTCAAAACTGGAGAGAAGCCCTGCAGGGCCCCCTCGGTAAGTACCCCTCCTTGCGGAGCAGCTGCTACCACCCTGTATTCCAGAGATGGAGTGAAGTCCAACAGGGGGCCCACCAGGCTGCCATGGGAGGTCGGGGACCAGGGTCCAGGCACCAATCTTCCTGTGGCTGTGAAATCCTCTGCCCATCTGCTGGGACAGGGGCAGGGACTGAGGCGAGGGCTTTTTATGCGCTACGCTACAGGCAAATTCTCAGCTGCTTGTGGGTTTGGCTTTAGAAAGAATTGCAGTCCAAGAGATGGGGGTGGTGGCTGCTCCTCCTGGAGTGGGTGGTGGCATCTTTGGGAGCAGGGCCTGTGTCTAATTCATTGGCAGACACGTGGCATCCAGGGAAGGGTGCTGACCCCGGTGTGGCTGGTGAAAAGCAGAGGTCGTGGGAGGCTCCTGGCCACCTGTGGCCTGCGTGTTCCTCCAGGACTCTTTCCGTCCCTCTGGGAAGGCTGCCCCATTCCTCCTGTGCATCTTCCTTCTCCGGCAGTGTTCCCCTACACCCATGCTGGGCTCCTTCCCTTTCTTTCCCCACTGCGATGGGTTTTATGGGAGTGTCACAGTCAGCTGCCCCTCTCCTGCTCTGTCCACACACCTCCCCTGTCCAAGGGTGGGTGTCTTCAGCCTCACATCACTTGAGACCTCCCTCTTTTTCCTGAGGGCAAGCCTCGGATTCAGCAGCAGTGGCATCTGATATCTGGCTACCTTGGGACCCTAAGAAAGCTTGATTTGTGGGAACCTGAACTATAGCAATAGAGGGAGGATTCATTAAATGCCCCCTCGTCTTTCCTGGGTCAAGGCAGGTGGGGTATGTCTGCCCAGCATGTTATTCATCTCAGGGGTGAAGGTGGGGGCCCTGTGGAATGGCCTGTGTCACAGTGCAGGCAGGATGAGTCCTGGGACTCCCAGCCCAGTGTCCTTTCTGTTGCCCTGCTGTGTCTTTCCATCTTCTGGAGCTATCTTGGTACCCATTTCCCATTCTCCTCATCTTCCTATCCTAGATGATCCCTAAGATGTTCCATTTCCTAAAACAGAATGTTCCTAGTCACAGGAATCCGTTCTGGAACTCTCTGGATCCTTAGGCCTGTACTATCGAGCCATGCCTAGAGGTATTTCTTCCTTCCCTGAAGACATCATGGGCTTGGACAGTGTAGCCTTATGAATAGGCCTCACGCGATGTGAGGACTGCAGCTGTCAGCTCTAAGTGACAGGCACAGAGTAGGGTTGCCTACCACCCCAGTTCACCAGGATTGAGGGATGTGCCAGGATGTAGGACTTTCAGTGCTAAAACTCAGGGAGTCTTGGGCAAACCAGGCTGAATTGATCACCTTTGGATAGAATGTCCATTTGGGCCTATAAATGTTAGTTGAGCCCTTCTGCAGGTATATATCCTTTAGCAAATATTAAGGGCCTGGCCATGCTCTAAGCACAGAGGAGGATTAGTGGTATAGGCAGGTTAATTGCCCTCCAGCATGGTAAGGGGATGGACCAAATGCAGGCTGCACAAGACCCAGGATGCCTAGAGGAGGTAGAAGTGTGCTCTGGTTTGGTGGTGGTAGTGGGATGGTCAAGAAGGCTTCTCAGAGGAGGTAATAGCTGGGGTGGGGTTTGAAGGCTGAAGAGACACAAAGCGGGGAGAGTAGAGGCAGGGCTGGACTGGGGCACAGGGGCTTGGAGAAGGGCCAGGAGGTCAGCAGGCCGCAGAGGCTGAGGGTAACCTCTTCACTTGCAGAGCTAGGTGCAGGGGCAGGCATGGGGGCCACATGTGAGATGTGGTTTGGACAAAATGTCCCAGGGCCAGGGAATGCTGGGATGCCTTCCCCACTTAAGGATGGAGACATAATTTTGACAGAGTGTCCTGGTTCCATCTCAGCCTTCCAAGACCTACGAGAATGTTACAGGGCTGCTCCATGCCAGGGCTGCTTGGCTCCCTGGCATGGCTGGGTGCCTGGCCCATGGCGGACGGCCAGTGGCCCAGAGCCCAGGGAAGCCAGCTGGTGACAGGATAGAGTTGTCCTGGCCTTGGCCAGGCAGACCAGCGGGCTCTGACCCAGGCTGTGATCACTGTAAGACCTCCTCTTGGAGATATTCAGCTCTGCAGAAAGAGGCAAAGATGACAGTCTGGCACTGCTGACGGTGTCCCCTTAGTCTGTGCTTCCTTGATTTAGTCATTTCTCTTTGGAGTGGGGCTGCGCTAGGTGACCTAGCCAGGATGAATTCTACCTCCCTGAGACCCTGCAGTCAGAGGGCCTGGGACGAGTGAGTAGCCATAAACCAGAGTCAGCCCATGAGTACTGGGTCTCCATTCATAGACCAGACCTGGGGACCAGAAAGCACTGCTAAACAAACAGAGCCACGATTCAGTAGTGGGCAAACCACCTTCATTCCTTTGACTCCTGCAGGAGAAAAAGCGTAAAGATTTGAGGCCTACCTCAAATCTTTTTTGGAGTAAAACAAAGTATTATGAACAACTTACCAGTTAGCCAACCAATTAATCAACCATAAAAATTTGACCGGAAGCTTCCAAGCAGAATCCCCCAGGAAGAAACTCTAGGAACCAGGTGCCCAAGAAAGAGCCAGGCATCTGACTTCTGTTCTCAGCCCTTCCTTTATGTGGTGGCAATGCACTTGGCCTTGAGAGATTTGTTGGGGTCAGAGGCTGCCAAACTTCTTTCTCCTGACCTACTACTCAGAGTTGGACTCAAGGCTATGGACTCATCTCTGTGTTTGGACTCAAGGCTAGAGATGAATTTATATAGGTACTTGGAAAAAAAATGAGTGGGGGACAAAGATGACAGCAGAATAATGTGAAAGTACTTAGAGCTCCGTGCAGCAGATGTGGGGCCCGGTCTGGCCCTGTCACTCACTTAGTAGGTCTCCCCAGCAGACTGTGAATCCTAGAGGAAGGAGGCTTCCCTTTTTCTTGTCTTTATATCCCCAGGGCCTGGCACAAAGTAGAAACTCAATAAATGTTAGTCAAATGAATGAATAAACGTTTGAATAACAAAAATACCTGCTCTACCGACCTCTCTCAGGATTATGGGGAGGATCAAATGAGATAATGCACATGAAAGCACTTTGTAAATTGCACAGCACTATACAAATGCAAATCATTCACAGCTTTGGTGGAAATTATTATTCAAATTATTATTATTATTTTCACAGTAAAGGAGGACAGGAAGGAGAGGGCAGTGGAACTGGTCCCTGATGTCTGAGCAGCTTTAAAGCACCAGCAGGCAGCCTGTGGGAAAGGCCTGGGTGCTCATGCTGGGAAGGTGGGCCGGGTACCCCTACTGGGGCCGCGGGAGAAGTTGCTGTTGGAACCCTGCCCAGGGCCGGCACTGAAGCCACATGCACATCTTACCCTGAACAAAATGAATTGAACGCCAAGTTCTAACTGCAAAAGGTTTTCTTTTCTCTGCTGCTTTTTTTTTTCTTCTCTCTTAAATGAAGTGGGAACAGCGGCATGCTAGGAACGGCGTCGTGACAGAGAGGGAGAGAGAAAGAGAGAAGCTGGGCACCTCAAAACCTGGGGTTCGCGCCCCTCTCCCCGGGCCGAGCTATTTATCCCGCCTCCTCAACCCCTGGCCTTCCAGAGGGAGGGCGAGCCGGCCGGGCAGCCAAGAGACGCGGAGCAAAGGCGTGATTGATAATTGGCGACTGTAATTCTATAATTCATCTCCCTGCACCGCAGTGAAATTAAAAGAGTTTAGGTTCCCAAGCATAATGATCATCAATTAAACGCCGGGGAGATTTACTGTCCTCATTTGAATTTTGTTTTATTTATTTAAATGTGTCTCTTTTGCAGCAAGCGGTGAGCGTGCGGGGACTGGGGAGAGGGCGAGTGAGGGGCTGGGGCGGCCGGCGGTGGTGCGGGCCGGGGGTCCGGGAGGAGCAGGGTCGCGCGGGCTGCCCCGGGGTGGCGGAGGGTGCGGTGCGGCCCGCGGGGCGGCGGGCTTTGCGAGACAGGGGATCCATCATCCTGGGCCTAATCAGTTAATACTGATAAACTGCCAGCAATAACTGCCAATTGCGCCGCCGTTTTTTGGAGCTGCAAGTTCATTCATTAGGGAGTGTGGCGGCCCGTCGGGGGGAAGCTCTTCCCACTCCGTGTCTTTCCTGTCTCTGCTCTGGGAGGGAGATGATGCATCTGCTGGAGGCAAAGGGCCACCGCCGACTTCTGCGGGCAGGGGAAGGTGAACCTGGTCAGCCAGCGGCTGTCCCAGAGGTTTGCGGGGATGCAGCTAAGGGCGGGTGCGTCTGGTTCTTGTGCCCAGGCCAGCATGGCAGCGTTACCCGTTTTGAGGAGTCAGAGGGACCCGTTTCCCGGGAAGCCATGGGTGGGACCTCCTTGTGTAGGACCACAGAAGGGAGCCTCAAGAATCAGGGGACTTCCAGCGGCCCAGGCACTGCCCAGCTGTGTGACTCAGTTTCCTCCTCTGGTAAGGAGGGGGCTGGCCTAGGTGGCCTCTGGCCTTCTAGCTCTCTGGATTTCCTTTCTGCGCTGGCCTGGAGGGGGTGTGGATGATACACCCTCAGTCCTCTCTTTCCTCCCGTTGAGCTTGGGACAGGGCGCTCTGGATGCCCCTTCTCCCCTTCCCGTCTGAGCCCCTCCCCCTCCCACGTTGCTGTCCATTTCTCTGGGTTGGTTACTGCTGCAGTTTCCTGGCGCTCTTTGATTCCGACTTCTCACTTGCAATCAAGAAACTAAAAATAGAGTATAAAGGAGCTCTCTAAGGGGGGTGGGTGGGGATGGCAGAGGACGAGGAAAGTGCTCTGGTTCCCCGTGGGAATGCGACCTCATCAGCTCTACATAGGGAGTTGGAAATCGAATCCAGACTATTGGCAAGCAGCATGTGTGGGATGAGGAGCTTGAGAGAAGATGACGTGGTAGCCCAAGTGGAGGGAGGGTCGAGGAGGAGGGTGGGGAGACAGCCCTGCTGGGCTTTCTGGGCAGTTGGGGTTCTTGGGGGTGGGGCCCATAGCGTCCCCTACACTGGGGACCCCACCCAGGGGAAGTGAGAGCGGAAATTCCTGGACCTCGGGCCCACAGCCGGCCACAGGGCCTCGTATTCTAACTCATCTGCCAGGAGGGGGCGCCCTATTCTAATTTTCATAAAAACATCTTTCCTGCAAGCTGGGGCACTGCAAAGGCTGCCGAGACTGGTGGGCTAAGTGTCCTTCTGAGCTTATAGACAAACAGAAGCCCCATCAGGACCTGAAGAATGGTGTCAGGACCTCGCAATGGTGTCTTTCGGACTGTAAGGAATGGTGTGTTCAAGCTTGATGTGACAGATGGGAAACGTGGAGGCCTTGGCGCCAGGGCTAGGAGTGAGGGTGGAAGGGGTCTGGCCTCTCAGACAACCATTCTCAGACCACAGGCCACCCTCTACCCTGGTGGAGATCCTTGGAGCTCAGAAAGATGAGTGGATTTGTGTAAATTACTCAGCTGGGCTTGTGGGGATAAAGCCTGATTCTGGAATCTGGAGATTTGAGCTGTACCACTCTGGGCCTTGGGCATGCTGCTTTTTTCTCTGAGCCTCAGTTTCCCCTGGTGTCTAATAGGACGCCTTACATAAAAGCTCTTGTGTGGGGAGGAAGGCAGCCATGCACATGCAAATGTTCTAAGCACACCTCTCATGCATAAACAGGCAGCGACCCAACCTTATTTTCCAAGGGGCAGTGCAAAGGGAGGACTTTATCTCTGTCCTTGTCTGGTGCTGTTTCACACGCCCCTTTGTCACACGGGGCTGTCTTTAGGACCCATGACACTTCCCCTCCTGGGGGAGGGAGGGAAGTGGCTGATGGGAGAATCCCCAGACTTGCTAGGTTTTTTTGTGCCATTGATTCAAATCAAGATACTGTCTTTCAGCCTCCTCTCTGTCTTGCTGCTCATTCCAGTTCCCTTACCAAGCTGATTTCTATCAAGAGAGTTAGTCCTTGAAGATGTGGGGATTTCTCTAGGGAGGAAGGGCTGTGAGGAGCCAGGTCCTGCTGGGCAAGCCACCTGCACGCCCGAGGAGCCCATCTTCTCAGCCTCCTTGGTAAGGCTGTCTCCTTCTAGTTTCTGAAAGAGCCTCTGTCACCACCCCTCCCTTCAGGAAGGCTGAGGGCTTTCCAGATTGATCAGAGGAGAGATGAAGGTGACTCCAGGTCCCCAGGAATGCCCACCTCCCTTTCTGACTCCACCATTTCACCTTGTGCCTGGACCATCCATCTCAGGGGCGTCTCTCTTTCCCAACAGGTTAGCTGTCAAGGGCTGTTCTCTGGCTCCCAGGGATTGTCTTTGGATGCTTTGGGCAGAGCAGCAGGTGCATTTGGGATTGAGAAGCTCTGAGGGGCAAGGACTCTGCAATTTTCATTGTGGAATTCACAAGGGCATCAGACCCAAGTGGGCACAAAGCCCAACAAAGGCTTTGTAAAAATTACCATGTGCTGTCCTTTTCTCTGATTACAAAAGTAATACATATTCATGGTCAAAAATTTGGAAAATACAGAAAAGCACAAAGAAAAAAAATTCATCCATATTCCACTACCTGGAAATAACCACTATTAATATTTGAGGTGTAGCACCTCCCTGTCCTCTTTCTCTCTGTCTCTTCATCTCTGTCCCCCACAGTAGTACTGTTTTGTCGACTACTTGGTAACAGTGTGTCAGGAGCATTTCCTCACACAACAAAAGCCAGTTGATGAGTAGAGCCAGGTGTTTGGTCTGGGAAATGTGGGACAGCAGGCTCTCAGAGGAGATCTCAGCACTGACAGATCGGGACTCTCTCTGTTTCCAGAGGAGACAGAGGACCAGAAAATCCATTAGCTGGAGGGGTAACCCTCCAGGCAGCCCAGTGTCCTGAGGATCCTGACAGGTCACCTGAAACCCTATCACTGCATCCATTTCTTTTTATGTGGGCTTTTGCCCTTGCCACAGCAGGCCAGCAGGAGGTAGGGAGAGGGATGAGCTGCCAATCAATTTGAGGCTATAACAATATTACAATAGAAGAAAAACCGGAAAGAATACCAGAAATGTAAAGAAATGCCCCCTCAGTGACTTGGGGTGAGGGTAGGGTGGGGAAAGCCCTCTGCCTCGATGGGATATACTTGAGCAATGACAGTAACAGGGAAGCTGAGTCTACTTCAATTGCAGAATTTTAGTTCAGCTGAGCAGTGTCTTCCAGTCTGGGGCCCTCAGAAGCCTCAGAGGCTTCTGCAGATGCTGAACAAAGAGAAGGTCTGGGGTTGAAGACTCTGCCTGCACCCACTGCCCATCTTCGGGATACAATACTCCATGTCTGACTCCCAACTCAACAAAAACCTGTCTCTACCTGCCCATATTTATTTTTCCTCTTCCAACAGGTTAAGATGCCCTTCTATCAACCATACAAAACCTTAAATAACCCAAATAAAAATTAGACAAGGGACTTGAAGAGACATTTTCCCATAGAGGATAGACAAATGCCCAACAAACACAGGAAAAGATGCTCCATATCACTAAGCACTAGGGAAATGCCAGTCAAACACACAATGAGATATTGCCTCATACCCGTTAGGATGGCTACTCTCAAAAAAAAAACCAAAATAAGAAGTGGTGGCAAAGATGTGAAGAAATTGGGCCCTTGTGTACTGACTGTTCCAAGGGGAATGTAAAATGGTGTGACCACTATAGAAAACAGTAGAATAAAATAGAATTACCACATAATCCAGCAAGTCTATAAAAATACAAAAGAACTGAAAACAAAGTCTTTAAGAGATCTTTGTACAGCCACGTTGACAGCAGCATTATTTACAAGAGCCAAGAGGTAGAGTAATCCAATGTTTTTCTATGGATGAACAAGATGTGGTTGATACAGTCAATGACATAGCATTCAGACAAAAGGAAAGAAATCTTGCCACTTGCTAACACAAGAATAAACTTTGAGGACATTATTCTAGGTGAAACAGACCAGTCAGGAAAAGGCAAAAACTGTATGATCCCACTTTTATGAGGCCCCTTCAGTAACCAAATTTATAGAGACAGAAAGTAGAACAGTGGTTGCCAGAGGTTGGGGGGGGAGGGGATTACATAATGGAGAGTTGTGTAGAGTTTCTGATTTACAAGATGAAAACATTCTCGAGATCTGTGGCAAAACAATGAGAAGATACTTAATACTACTGGACTATGAGCTTATACATGGTTAAGATGGTCAATTTTATGTTATTATTATTTTTTAACCATGATGGAAAAAGAAAAAGATATTCCATTTGACTTCTCTGGGTAGCCCAGCAAAGAAAGAGCTTTCCCTTTTAGAACCCCCAAGTGCTTACACTATCTAAGTAAGGACACCCCGTGATCCTCTAAATTGACCCATTACCTCTTCCTTTGAGCTTCATTTTGGGCAAGTTCTTTGAAAGCAAGGATAAAATCTTTGCCTCTTTAACAGCTCAATTAATATTTGATGATTGGGTGAATTGTCACTACCCTGGATATGTTTTGACTATGGGCTGGGGGGATGGATGAATTAGAGGGCAAATACAGAGGAGAAAGAGGGGGGCAGTGGGCCTGGGGATGTGAATTTTCCACACATTGCCTATGAATTGTCTAGGCAACTGCATTCTACCTGTGGCTAAACTTATATATGCCCATACACTATTTTTATGTACATACACATTCAGATGGGGAATGGCAGACTTTGGATTTCTAATCTTGAGATAGAATTAGACCTACAAGGGCAGTGCCTGTGGCTCAAGGAGTAGGGCGCCAGCCCCATCTACCAGAGGTGGTGGGTTCAAACCTGGCCCTGGCCAAAAACTGCAAAAAGAAAAAAAAAGAGAATTAGGCCTACAAAAATGATGTTGTGGACTCTTGGAAGTTTTAGACTGAAAAATGTTGAAAGGCAAAGGCATTAATCTAAACCGTCCTGGGACATGTACCTAATCTTACTTTTTTGAGACAGAGACTCCCTTTGTCACCCCATGTAGAGTGCAACAGTGTCATCATAGCTCACTGCAATATCAGACTCCTGGGTTCAAGGGATTCTCCTGCACAGCCTGCCGAGCTGCTGGGATTACAGGCATACAACCACCACACCTGGCTAATTTTCCTATTGTTAGTAGAGACGGGGTCTTGCTCTTGCTCAGGTTGGTCTTGAACTCCTGAGTTCAAGTGATCCTCCTGCCTCAGCTTCCCAGAGTGCTAGGATCACAGGTGTGAGACCCTGTAGCCAGCCGTTCATTTTACTTTTCTATAGAATTTCTAGGGAAATGGATCCACGACTCTCTTCAGGAACCCAGATCAGTGTTTTACAACACTTCTGCCAGGAAAGTTTTTTCTGACCTCTGACCTTCATCCCTCCCGCTGCCGTGTAAACTTCTCTGCCGATATGGAGAACATTCTCTTGTCACCCTATCCCTTGTAGGCCCTTTTAAAAATTGGACTTTAACAGAAAAAAGATCCCTCACATTAGGTATCTGTAATGTTCTCTTTGTAGGGTGGTTCTTCGGCTAAATTAATTGTCTGGTTCTCTTGAAAAGCAATCTTTTCCCCCAGTTCATGTTCCTCTTTTGACCTAACATGGTCATTCTTGGCCTTTTGAATGGGCTTTGCTTCTAGTCGGGAATTAAATTTCCATAGCAACGCTGGCAGCCATCTTAAAAGGACTCTCCCCCAGCCCTATTTTAGTACGAGGCCGTCCTTCTCACACAGACAGGTGGTTCGCCTGGTTATAAGCCATGTGTATATTTGTTCTTATTTCAGTCGGGGTGAGCGACAGGAGTGGCAACTCAAACTACTAACAGGATGCACAAAAAATACATAAAGGAGTCTATCTGCTTTTAGTTCCCGGGGGCCCTGGGCTCCCGAGAAAACATGGGTGTTTACTTTCTAGCTTCAGAGCATTTTTTAAAAAAAACACTAGAGATTGGAGGTTTTCATCTTATTTCTAAATCACCCAGGCCTATTCTGTAAGCAGGACACCCTGCTAAGCTAGGTGCAGGAGAAAGGCCTGAATCCCAGCTTTGGGGATTTCTCTATTTGTTTTAAGTTTATTATTTATGGCTGTTTCTGTGTAAACCATAAGCAATGTGAGGCTTTTTTTTTTTTCCACACTTACCACTCAGCTCTCTGTCATTAACTCTAAAAGGATCTTTGTTGACTCTGGAATCAAGTTCAAAGTTTAGAACGTGGCCTTCCAGGCCCTCAAATTGCTGGCCTCAAGCTGCCTGCTCGTCTTAACTTTCTTCCTCTCTCTTAGGTTCTCTACCCTCCTGCTAAACAGGATGTTAGCATGTTGTCAGAATATACCTGACACTCATCACCTCTCTGTCTTGCCCCCCTGAACTTGCAACACCCTTTCTCCCGCTGATCTATGGAAGTTCTGCTCCAACACTGGTGTGCTGGGAAGTAGGTTACAGGAGTATACATTCTCCTTATTCCTGAGGGCAGCCAGGTTGCTGGGGCCACTGGCACTCCTCCTGGCTAGTCAGAGGTCCCATCTGGAGCAGCATGGTCCCCTTGTGCCAGTGAGTCATCTAGCTGGTACCGTGCACTGTGAGTGCCATGTCACAAACAGGTTGGGAAGCACTGCTTTAAGGCTCATTGCCATGCTGTCTCCTCCACAAAGCCTCTTCCAAACCCTCTATGCCTTCTGCGGATGCCTCCTCCAATCCTTCTGGAGTGCCTGCTTTTCGCTTTGTTTCATGGGTATTTATCGCTTTTCTAGACATCCTGGCCTCCTGCGCTTTCCCCCAGGGATTGGCAGCTCCTTGAGAATTTTGTTCTTGTTTGCTTACACTAAACAGTGTCTAGAACTGTGCCTTGCATGTAACTGGGACTCCTTAAATGCCTGCTGATTTGAAATCCAGAGCTTGTGTGACTGTGGACTGTCCTCCAAGAGTAACTCCTCCTCACCCACTACTCTACTCCAGTTACCCCACCTCTGTCCCAAATAGCTCTGGAATTTCTTTCGTGGAATTACTTTCAGAGAAGGTTTATGAGCCAAAGAATAACACTAGTCTCTTTTCTTCAGAATCAAAACAACGTGGATTTAATTTTTTCATTTTCTTGTCATTGTTAAACAACAAATATCTGTCGAACCCCAGGCACGAGATTGTTTCTTAAAGTGTAATATAAACTACTTGTCTACCTCCTTAGCAAGATTTGGCTCCAAATCAGTTTGGTCTTTTTCCAGAAATCAAATCTATCCTTGAAAGATTAAAGGTTTACCATCATTGAGCAGGTTCACGACAAGGAAAGCAGGGAATACAAAACTGTGAAAATGAAACAAAACAACCACAAAGACAGCGTGGCAACAGCACTGGGATGAATGAAGCGTCTTCCCAAGAACCACCCTGCCAAGGGTAAGATTAACTGGGATACGGAAACTCTGGAGTGCTTTTTTGAAAAGATTATCACTCCAGCTTATGTCACTCTTTGTACAGGTGTGTACAGGGACATAAGAGACGGCAAGTATGGTTTGTGCCTTTAAGGAGCTTATATTCTTAAAGAAGATACATAATTCAAAGACTTTTGCGAGAAATCTTTACTGGAATTGTGTTGATATTTGAGAAAGCCTCCAAACTCATGAGTCATTATAGTATGTGGTTAAGATTATGCCATTTGGAGGCAACAGGTGCAGTTTATGTGCTGGGCTTGTGGCCCAGCTGGGCTGCTGTAGGTAGTTATTTAAATCCTCTGGGGCTTAATTTACTGGTCTGTATAATGGGAGGGTGATAGCTACTATATATGGCTACTGTAAAGATGCATATTGATTCTAGCACACAACTACTTTGATTTCAAAGAAAATAACTACAAACATTTGGATTATTATTTTTTTTCCCTAGCAAATGGAAGGCTAAGGAATAAATTACTGCCTTCAAGCTTTTGGAGACTTAGATTACAGACCAGCTTTTAAGATGTTCTCTGGTTCCTGCTACGAGAATAGTAAATAGACCTGGCGTTTGTTTGCTATCGAAATGACAGGGCTGGATCTCATGAAGATGGTTAGGCAGAGGAATAGACCCATCAAGAAGACCGAGGAATTAGTCTTTGGGAAGAAGGAGCCCCACTTGGCTGAATGTATTAACATAAGTCTTGGTTTCTTCAGCTGGGAACTTCTCCTAAGCCGTGCGCTGGGCTTTAGAATATGGCTGTCACTCCGTCCCTTGGCTTGGGGCTCCAGAGCTTGCTGGTCCTAATTCAGCTTCTCTAGAAAGCTTTCCCAGAGAAACATGATTATGCCAATAGACACAGTCACCTTCTACATGCCAGGAACTTCACACAGATTGACTCACTGAACCATGGGAAGTAGGGATCCTAATGGTCCCTGTCTTATGGATGAGGAAACAAAGGCCCAGCAAGGCAAGGAAGTTGACATAGCGAGTTAGTGGCAGAAGTAGGATTTGAGCCTAGGCAGTGGGCTGCAGAGCCGACCTTCTGATACAATCCCCTAGACTCCACCCACTGAAGGATTTACAGATTAATCCAATGACTGAATTACTCGTGTGTCACATTTATGATTTGTCTCTCTTGTACCAGTGTCTAGACTTCATGAGGTGAAGAATCTTTGTCTTTTTGTATTGATTGCTGAACCCCAAGTTCCTACAACAGTGGAAGGATATAAAAGATGCTTAATTTATTTCTATTGGTGGAATAAATAAAGTTGGTAATATGTCATTTTTTAAACTTTTCCTTTTTTTTCCCCCCTTAGCACATTGTTTTTTAGGAGTTGGGATCTGTGTGTCCCTGGGTCTTCTGCTGGTCCTGTACATACAAGCAGATTTCTTTTCTTTCTTTCTTTTTTTTTTGCAGTTTGGCCAGGGCTGGGTTTGAACCCGCCACCTCCAGCATATGGGGCCAGAGCCCTACTCCTTTGAGCCACAGGCACCGCCCCATACAGGTAGATTTCAATCAGTGCTATTAATCAACTCACCAGAGCTTTTCCAGGGAAAAGCATGTTCCCAGCATGAAGCTTTTTTCTGTGGGCACTTTTCTTGGAAACAATCATAAACTTTGGAAATCACCTAGTCTTGGTAAATAAGGCTTGCCGATGGGATTTTTGGTATTTGGTCAATTTTTTTAAGTTGAATGTGTGTTGTGGGATGTACACTCCTCTTTGCCACAGAAAGCTGTCTACTTGTCCGTTTTCCTTCCTAGCTCCTAAATGGAGCTATGTGAGTCTAGTCCAACCCCATCATTTCATGGTTGAAGCAACTGAGACCCAGAGGTAGGGGCAGCTTGCCCATGGGCCTGTGGCTGGCAGAGCCTGGAATTAAGCTCCGATATGCTTAATCCAGTCCAATATGCTGTTCCCCTTAAGCTGGGGACAGGAGCACCCCTATTGGGAACAAAATGGCTGTCTTGGTCCGGGTCTGAGGAGTTTGGGGTAAAGGAACAAAGAGGAGTTGAATGGTGATGAGCACCTCCCCTGGTTCTCTGCCACCACACCGCCACTGTGTGAGTTGGCAACCCCTTCCAATGGTGGCATTTTCAGCAAATGAGAGGGGAGTAGGTCCCTGTCTTTCCCTCCCTCTGCCCCCATTGTAATTAGTTGTCAAAAAATTTTAGATGGAAGGGGGAATGCTCAGGTCCTGATGAGATGATACAGCAAAGATTTCATTTCATCTTGAATTTGACATTAAACTTTAATAGTCTCAAGGACAAGAAGCCAAGAGATATCAGATGTAATGAGATAAAGCAAAGTTTCTCTGACAGCAAATTTGATCACAAATGGGCTCCGAGATTGCTTCTTTGATATAAATGAAACATAATTCATCTTCCAGCGCCCTGAATGGGCTTTCAGGCTGGGGACGAAGCTGGCATCTCTCTTGCCTGGCGCTGACAAGTGGCAGCACAGGGAGGAGGTAGAGGCTTGGCTGGATCCTGCTGGGCAGTTCAGCTGCTCTATCTGAAAGAGATGAACAGGCAGCTGCTGGGGCTGGAGAGCAGTGGGGGCAGCTGGTGTTGGGGAGACACATTCTCAGCTGAGGTTTTGCCTGGGGAATTTCTCTTCAAACTCAGAATGGCAAAGAGAGTAACCAACATTGGGCCAGGCGCAGTGGTTCACACCTATAATCCTAACACTCTGGGAGGCCAAGGCAGGAGGATTTCTTGAGGTTAGGAGTTCAAGACCAGCCTGAGCAAGAGTGAAAAGAGTGAGGTACCATCTCTGCTAGAAATTAGCCAGGTGTTTTGGCAGGCACCTGTATTCCCAGCTACCTGGGAGACTGAGATAGGAAGATCGCTTGTACCCAGGACTCTGAGGTTTGCTGTGGGCTAAGCTGATTCCATGGCACTCTAACCTGGGCAACAGAGGAGAATATTATTATTATTATTTTCTCGAGACAGCGTCTCACTCTGGATCCCTGGATAGAGTGCCATGGAGTCATCATAGCTCACAGCATAATCAAATTCTTGGATTCAAGCAGTCCTCTTGCCTGAGCCTCTCAAATAGCTTGAAATATAGGATTGCACCATGACACTATTTTTTTTTTTTTAAATAGAGATGGGGTCTTCTTCTTGTTCAGCTGGTCTCAAAATCCTAACCTCAAGCAATCTATCTGCCTAAGTGTTCCAGAGTGCTGGGATTACAAGTGTGAGCCACCTTACCTGCATGGCCCAGAGAGA
>CAUYQV010023938.1:0-31921 GCA_963574575.1 Galagoides demidoff | reverse complement strand
TGAACTTTTTCCATTCTAATATGTGGCATCTCATTTTAGTTTGCAATTTCCTAACAACACATAATGTCAAGAGTCTTTTATATGCTTTTTTACTACCTGTATATCTTTGGTGGGCTATTCTTCCAGGTCTTTTGCCCATTTTAAAGTCAGGTTATTCATTTTTTTTATTGAGTTTTAAGGGTTCCTTTTATATTTTTAATAAGAGTCCTTTATCAGCTATATCTTTTGAAGATATTTTCTCTCAGTCTTTGCTTCTCTATAGATTACTTATTTTTTACCTTTTTAAAAATTAAATCATAGCCATGTACATTAATGCAATCATGGGGTACAATGTGCTAGTTTTACACACAATCTGAAATGCTTTCATCAAACTGGTCAACATAGCCTTCACGGCATTTTCTTAGTTATTGTGTTAAGACATTTATATTCTACACCTAGTAAATTTCACATGTACTCTTGTAAGATGCACCGTAGGTGTGGTCCCACCAATTACTGTCCCTCCACTCATCCTCCCCCCTCCCCTCCCCTCCCTCTCCCCTTTCCTCTTTTTCTTGGACTATAATTCATAAGAAAGCTATAAATTGGTTTCATAGTAAGACTGAGTACACTGGATACTTTTTCTTCCATTCTTGAGATACTTTGCTAAAAAGAATATGTTCCAGCTCCATCCATGTATACATGTAAGAGGTAAAGTCCATCTTTCTTTAAGGCTGCATAATATTCCATGGTGTACATATACCACAATTTATTGATCCATTCATGGGTCGATGGGCACTTGGGCTTCTTCCATAACTTAGCAATTATAAAGTGGGCTGCAACAAATAATGATGTTGTTAAACATAACAACATCATTATTATGTTTGTTATAATGTGATTTTTGGTCTCATAGATTACTTTGTAATAAAGAAAAAAAGCTCTGCACTCTGGGAGGCTGAGGCACTCTGTGGATGGCCTGAGGCTGCACTCTGTGGATGGCCTGAGCTCACGAGTTCGAGACCAGCCTAAGCAAGAGCAAGACCCCATCTCCCAGGTGTTGTGGCAGGCGCCTGTAGTACCAACTACTTGGGAGGCTGAGGTTCATTTGAGCCCATGAATTTGAGGTTGCTGTGAGCTATGATGCCATGGAACTCTACTATAGGTGACTCTGTCTCAGTTTAAAAAAAAAAAAAGTCCTATTCAGATTAAATGCAAAACAAATCACCCAGGTGTGTGTCTCAACACCTTATGCACCTCTATCACTTAAGAATCCTGTGATCTTCCTGAGTCTCAGACTAGGATCTCCACTACTCCCTCCCAATGGCCCTGGCCAACATCTTCCCAATAGCCACTTCCTTGTCTAGCCTTCCTGAGCCCAGCTATTCTTACTCCCTCTCTAACAATGTTCCAAAACTTTCTGTCTCTTCTCAGGACAGAGAGTGAGGCCACATTTCAGGGAGACTCCTGAGACTGAGTTTTCCTGGGAGGAGGGGACAGTGGACCAGGAACATCATGGGGCTCATGCACCAGCCATTTAAGAGTAGAGTTGACTTGGGCCAGGGAGACAGAGAAAGGGGATGATGGGACGGGGGGTGGGGGGGAGGCTATGTCAGGACTGTTGAGAAGATTCAGGCCTGGAACTAGGGCTTCTCAGCCCAGCTCTGTAGGGCTGCTGTGTCACAGGCAGGTCAGACACCTTCCTCACCACCCACAGGTCCAAGACCAGCAGGTGACTCCCTGTTCTCTCCAAGACAGATGAAGAAAAATGGCAAATGAGAAGCTCAGAACAGGGACTTGAAGAGTAGGAACCCTCCCTGCCCTGGTCCCCCTCTTGTCCTGGTCCCTGTCCTCTGCCTCCTGCTCTGGCTCCTAGGGCGGGGGAGCTGGACAGGCCAGCAGAGGGGCCCTCCAGTGAGTTCCTGCTTTTCATCTCTTTGTGTCTTTAGCTCTTGGGGATTAGGGGTGAGCAGGGCAATGGTCAGGGAAGTCTGCTGCACACGTTACTTTGTAATTAAAGCAACAGTGTTTTCATCTTTTGTCAAGGGCAGCTGCTTCCAAATGTCTGTTTTGTGGGTCTCGTTCTCCTTCTTTCTTCAGCCCTCAGACTTCACTCTACCTTATTGTTCTCCAGTGTATCAGTCCCCCCATTTGCAGAGTGGGGATAATAACAGTTCTTCCCTTGTAGAGTTACTGTGACCATTAAATAAGTCAACAGCTACAGAGTACTTTGCACTGTGCCTGATATATAGATGTGCGGGGTGAGTGCTTGCGGCTATCTGTGCTATGGTGCTATGGTTCCAGAAGTGAAAAATGAAACCATGGGGTGGGGGTGGGAGGAGTGGAGAAGTCTGGGTCAGTGAACAGAAGAGATCGGTGGGGAGATACCAGGATAAGAGGAGAGTAAGAGACTATATGGCCAGGGTTTGGGCTGCAAGGAGCACTCTCACCAGCAGGTAGAGGTAACAAGGCTAGTGGCTGGTATCACTTGGGAGATTGATCTATTTGTTTTGTATGTCAGAGCGGGGCCCAGGGAAAACTATCCTGGGTGTCACGTCACTGTGAAAAAGTACACATCTTGCCTGCTTAGAGCAGAGGCTGTACTTCTGCCCCTCCCACCTTGCCTCAGACCCATGGACCACCCAGGCACAGCATAAGGGAAGGTGGGGTGATAGGTCAATGGCAGTGCTGGGGGCTCTAATCCAAGCCCCTCCTCCCACACAAATGCCAACACCAACAGCAGGGACAAACCTCTGTAGGGCTTTAGCTTTTGACAGCCTGAAGGATTTTCACAAGTGCCAGGCAAACTCAGCTGTTTCACGCAGCAGGGGAGTGGAGACCCCCGCTGCCCTCCTAGGACATACCCCCAACCCTCAGGTCCTCAGAGAGCAGGGACAGAAGCAGCTGAGGGGCCTGTGGCTGAGGGAGGATGACAACAGAGCCACCAGGTCAGCACCCACAAGAGGCCTAGTCAGGCTGTGGATGCACAGGGGAGGAGAGTGCCCCTAATCCAGGGCCCCTAGCTCTCCTCTGCAGGCCTCCCCCTCTCCCTGCAGCCAAGAACTGGAGAGAAACCTCATGTTGCTCTCTGGTCTTAGCCCTCCCCCCATTTCCCCTGAGATCTGAGGCCTTCTTCGTATAAATGGCAGGATTCCTAAATGGCAATGCTGATGTTGGGGCCACGTGTCTCCCTCCCCTACTAGAGGGCCTGGGCTGGGGCTGGGACTTTGGTAGAGGACATGCTCCATGCTTGGGGATGCTGGGGGAGAAGAGAGGAGACACTCTGGATGCCCTCAGGTTCTTTTCTCTCCCCTTCACACCCCAACCCCTCTCCTGGGCCATGGGAGGGCAGTTTGGTATCTGAAGTGAGGTCTGTGAGCACAAACAGCCTGAGTTCTGCATGTTTCTGTTCTCTGTTCTGCCCACCCCACCACAGGTGGAGCCCCTGAGCACGTGGCCTGCAGGGGGCGCTGGAGGACCCCCTTTGAAACACCAGGCCAAGCATGAGGACCTGGGTGAAGGGGCACACTGGAAATACTAGTTAGTGCCTGTGGCTATTGGAGGAGATTGTCCAAAATGCACTTTCTGTTTTACAAAGTGAAATAAACCATTCATCGGACTCTATTCTGTAATCCTGTAATCATGTGTCTGGATCAGGCTTCCCTGGGAGCTGGGAGAGCTGTGTTCCAGTCCCGCCTTGGCAAAACTGTGAGGACCACACCCCTTCTTCTCCCCAGCAGCCTGCTGCTGATAGCAGAGTGAAGTCACGTCTGCAGGGCCCTGGGCAGGAAAGACTGGAAGGGTGGAGACCACCATGGAACTTGAGGGCAGGCAGGAGGGTGGGAGACAACCAGGAACCTAGAGGTGGATGTTGAGAAGCTGAAGGGAGGAGCATCCTGCTTCATCCTGGCACCCAAGCAAGGCCTTGTTCCACCCCCAAGGGTCTGCTTTCTGCCAGGGAAAGGAGAGGGGGCAGTTTCTCCTACCTGGCCCCTCACAGCTGGCACGGGGGTGAACATGACATATTGTGGGAGCTTCAAAAATACTGACTCATGGAATGAATGCAGAGGAAAAGAAAGGGACAGGAGTGGACCAAGATCCCCTAGGGCCTTTGTTCAAAGTATGATCCATTGACCAGCAGCACTGTTAGCACCACCCAGATGCTTGTTAAAAAAGCGTCTGTACTTCAGCAAGTGACTGCCCTCCCAGTCCAGTCTGAGTAGAGCTGTCTAGAGGGGACAGCAGGGGTACACTAGCGCCGCCACTGCCACCACCACCACCAGTACCGCCTCTCCTTATAGACATTCAGCCTCCTTGGTGCTCTGCCCTTGCTCAAAGCCAGGCCCAGGAAGCTCCCCTGCCCTATATCCAAGCAGGTCCGTGTATGTTCTTCCAGAATTTGTGACAACAGGCAGGGAGTGGAGACAGTGTGGAATGGTGCCTCATCCCACACCCTCACCACCACCTCCCTGGCCTTGGCCCTTGGTGCTGAGTAAACCCTGGAGACAGGTTGGTTCAGAGAAGTGAGCCCAGAATGAGGAGCAGCCCAAGACCAAGAAGATTCATGATCGGGGTAGGGGGTGGGGTTCATGAATAAGGTGGAAGCTCTGCTCTCTCTGCCCAGAAAAATGGACAGACACACAATGTCACATACATGGCAGAAGGGTATGGGCATGCCCTAGATCCTCCAGAGCCCATCTGTGTACCCCAGCCTATAAAATCCCCTTTCCTTCCAATCTGATGTTGCCAGAGTGCCTATTCCTCCATGCCACATGCCAGGGCCCCAAGGTTTAAGACATGACTTCTGCCTCTGGAGCTTGCAGGCCAGTCCAAGATGCAAACCCAAGGGATTCAACACCAAAGCAGAGGGCCATGGGGGAGGGCAGCAGTTCCCAGGAGGGAAGGTTTTATTTCATATGACAAGCATGGCTCATGGTAAGTGTGCTATAAATACACTTAAGGGGAAGCAGAATAATGGCCCTCCAAAGATGTCCATGTCCTATTCTCAAGGACCTGTGAAATATGTTATTGTACACGGCAAAAGGGACTTTACAGATGTGATTGGGTTAAGGGTTTTGAGATGAAGAAATGACCTCAGATTATCTGGTGAGCCCTGTGCAATTACAAGGATCTTTATACTGGAAGCAGGAGTGTCAGAGACAGAGCAGATATGAAAATGGAGGTTTGTCAGAAAGATAGACAGGCTTGAAGATACTATGCTGTTGGCTTTAAAGATGGAGGAAGGGGGCATGAGCCAAAGAATTCAGGCAGCCTTTAGAAGCTGGTAACAGTGAGGGAATGGATTCTCTCCTAGAGCCTCCAGAAGAAATGCAGCCTAGAGGAACTTTTAGACTTCTGACCTCCAGAAAAGAAGGTTAATAAATTTCTGTTGTGTAAGCAGCTAAATTTGTGGTAATTTGTTACAGCAGCAAAAGGAAACTAATACACTCAGCCTTGTTGGGTAGAAGCCAGAGCCTCCTGTGGTGAAGCTGTGGGGTGGGAGGGAGTTGGAGAAATTCTGCAGACAGGCAGGGCAAGGACTGAGCCTGTGATGAGAGGGAGGAGGGGCAGGCCACGAGTGCTCAGCCTGTGACCTCACCCTTGGCCAGCCACAGCTGTCCTGGCACCCGGATGCCTGTCAGCCTGGGGTTATACGCCTGACTGAGCCAGAAAGAGATCCCTGTGTAGCCAGTCCTGAGGCAAGGGTGGGGTGTGGCAAGACAGCCAATGCCAGGGAGGGAGCCCAGTCGGCCCTAGGGCTGTAGAACACACACGGATGGAGGGAGGAGGCTGGCAGGGCTGGCACAGTGCCCTGTTGCCCAGGGCCTCCTGCCAGCTCAGTCCTTCTCTCCCACTCTCCTGGTGGGCAGGAAGCCTCCCCTTACCCACATCCCTATCTTTTTCCCTTCTCCATCACAGTGTTTCCCTGACCTCCCCTAGAAGAGTAGAAAGAGCAAGGGTGAGAGAAGTTCACAACCTCAGTTCAGTGACTGAGGAGCCTGTTTTACTCTCTGAAAATGAGGACAATAATAGTACCCTCATCCCAGGACTGTATTAAAAGGCATAACGCATGTAAACACCATGTCCAGTATAGAGTAAACCCTCCAAGTGTGCTGGGTCTTTGTGTTATCATTGTATACACACTGTACTGCCCACAAATCCTAGTTGGTGCCGAGTTCTTTGAGGGCCTGTCTCTTTGCATCCTCAGCATTGGATGCTGGGTGATGAATATGTGTTTTTCTGCATCCATTCATTCATTTAACAAGTATTTGCAAGTGACACCACTTTAGGGGATAAAGACATATGAGGGGAAACAGACATTATGCATATAAGCAGAGTGCATGTTTGTGATGTGTTATGGAAAGCAGTAAAGCAAGAAGGGGGGGGCTAGAGTTGTTTGGTCTTTTGTTTGGGGGTGTGTGTAGAGAGGTCATCTAACATGCTGCCCTTGAGCAGGTACCAGAGGATGTGAGAAAGTGAGCCACAGGGCATGGGGTGATGGGGAGGAAACTGGCCTGGGGAAGCAAGGACAGCAAGGAGGCCAGTGTGACTAGGACAGAATGGGTAAAGGGAAAGCTAGAGAAAACAAGGCCCAAGACAGTGGAAGCCAGCTATTGAAGGGCCTGTGGGCCTCAGTGAAGACTGACTTTTACATTAACCCCAGGGAAACCACTGGAGGGTTTTGAGCACAGGAATGTCATGCTCTAACTTATAGTTTAAAAGAATCACCCTGGCTGCGGTGCTAAGAAAACTCTAGAGGGAGGCAGCACTGGGGACTGGGAAAATTGGAGCTCATTGCAGTAATCCATGCAGGAGATGGTGATACCCTGGGCTGGCATGGTTGGGAAGAGCCTGGAGGAAGTACAGGCTGAAGATATTTTATGGAGGCAGTGCCCAGAGGATTTGCTGATAGATTAAATATGGAGTGTGAAAGGAAGAAGAGTCAAAAATGTTTTGTTCTCTTTATCTATGAAACTAGAGGAACAGAATTGCTATTTCTTGAGATGGGGTAGATTTAAAGAGGACCAGGTCTGGGAGGGTGGTGAGGAGTGTGATGGCTAATTATACCTGACAACTTGGCTGGGCCATAGGGTGCCCAGATATTTGGTTAAATATATTTCTGGGCATGTCTGTGAGGGTGTTTCTGGATGAGATTAGCATTTGAATTGGCAAATTGAATAAAGCAGATTGCCCTCCCAATGTGGGTGGCCCTCATCCAATCAGTTGAAAGCTTGAAAAGGCTGACTAAGACAGAATTTGCTCTCTCTGCCTGACTGTCTTAGAGCTGGGACATTGGTCTTCTTTGGACTTCAGATTTACGCTATCAGCTTTCCTGGTTTTCAGGTTTTTGAACTCAAACTACAACTGCATCATTGGTTTTCCTGAATCTCCAGCTTGCCAACTGCAGACCTTTAGGACTTGGCAGCCTCCATAATCATGTGAGCAATTCTTTGTAATAAGTCTCTCTATGTGTGTGATAGGTATGTATATGTGTGTGTGTATAATTGGTTTTGTTTCTTTAATAATAATAATACAGGGAGCCAGAAATTCAGTATTAGTTATGTTCAGTGTGAAATGTGGCATAGTCAGGAAGATGAGATCTCAAGGGAACATGGATTGACAATTGAACTGAATTTGAATCCTCCAGATCTTTCTCTTGACCTGCTTGAAGTTGGTTTTCTTGTCTGCACAATTCCTGAAACTGAATCTTTTCCTGAATTCTCTCCCCAGAATAGTCCTGCACTCCAGCTTCCTGCCTTTCTTGGAGAGTGCTCTCTTGCCGTGGTTCGAATAGGTCACACAGCCTCCAGAATTCCTAAGTCCCCTTCCATCCATCTCTGTGGTCCTTTGATAGAAAGAAGCCCCAGGTAGCGGTCAGGGGTAACCCTGAGCAGAGGGCCCCCCACCTCCACTCGGGCTGGTCACGGAAAGAACTCGGCCAGAAGGTGCGGGATTCCTTTTTGTCTTTTTTCACCCACTACAGCTCCTCCCGGTTTCCCAGCAAGCCTGGCCTCAGCTCTCCTCACCCGCCTGGACACTTGACCCTTGGTAGGAGGCAGAATAGTGTGGGATAGGAGGACATCCAGGTGGGCATAAGTTCCTACCAGCTGTGCTTGGGGGGAGTCGCTTTATATCTCTGAGCCTCGTCTTCTCCTTCCACAGTGAAAGAACACGCATTGCTGTCAATAGAGTCGCTGAAGATAAGAAGCACCCAGCACACGGTCTGGCGCGTCGTAATAAATGGCGCCGAAAACGGAGGTCTTTTAGGCTGCCTTCCCCATCCCAGCCAGCCTCTCTCCTTTCTGAGAGATTGATTTACCCCCAGTCCCTTCCTGTCCTTCAGAAGCCAAATTTTACTGGGACCTGGGTGACCCGGGAATGGTTGTTAAGGGTAGGGCTTTCGGAAGCGCAGCCTGTTGCCTAGGAAACTGCCCGGCTCCGGGTTCCGAGGGTCCCACAGGTCGGTGGGTGCTGGCGCCATCTGCTGGCCTCAGTGCTGCACTGCTTCTGAAGCTCCCAGACCCGGAGTCGCAGCCAGGAGGGGACACCCCTCCGTCTTGTTTCTCACCCTAACGTCTCCACAAAAAAGCTCTTTGCTCTTTTTGTCCCCAGATTTTCCCAGAGACCAGCGGTATGGGAGGGAGTTGGAAGCACTATGACCCCGGGGAGGACTGAGAGCGATGTCCTTTCTCCCGTGGAAGGAAAGAGGATTCAGAGCAGGACTCCCTGAGCGCGGTCCCTGAAAGTCTCTCCCCTTAATCTATTTCCTGAAGCTCAGAATCCGCAGCTCAGATACCCAATTTGTTTCCCACTAGCCCGCTTTCCACCGGGAGGGAGCAGTGGAAATGAAGAGGTTAAAGTTGGGCAGTTGGACATGGGATAATAAGGACCACAGGAGGCAACATTCCCTCCCTGGGGTGAGCAGTTCAGCCCAGCTCCTGGTCCCCTTTTATTCTCTGGGAAGAACCTTTCTACCCACCGTGACAGTTGTCAGATGAACTTCTTGGAGCCTCTGTCATCCTGTCCGCAAGCAGAAGAGGGAGAAGCAAAAAGAGGTCTGCTGTGAGCGTTCAGCCCTGCACCTAGACATCCTGCAGCTTGCCCTGAAAGGTGAAGTGGAATAGCTGAGTCATGGGGTCAAAAGTCAGGAAGCTGTTGGGGTGTTGGGAAGTAGGCATGCTCCTCTCCCTGTTAGGATCACAAGTAGAGAAATCAAGGCAGGGGGCAAGGAAAAGTCTGGTCTCCACCTATCTTGTGCTAATCCTCTTGCAACTTGCTGTCCAGAGGCCCCCTCTCCAACTCTAGCTGAGCTCAGGACATAGCTGACTCGGGAGTCAGACACCCTGGCTCTTGGCCTAGAAACCGTTGTCACCAATGGGCTTAGCAGAGGGTGGAGCAGGAGGCAGCAGACCAGGTCTCCTTGGGTCCCCGGCCTCGCTCATCTTCCCTCCTGAGCTGAGCCACAAGTAAGGTGACAGACAGAGGAGGAAGCTGGTGACTCCTGTACCCTGCATGTGAGGGGCCCTGCCCTGAGGACAAGAGGTGTGAGAAATGGGCCTGGATGCAGGAGATTGTAGGTGACAGGGTGCTCTGACCTGGCCACTCCCTTCTGCCCAGGTCCTGGCCCCAAACTCTCCCCATCAGTGGGTGTGGTGAGGTGAACAGGATTGGTCTCCCAACCCCTAATTAGTTGAGTTTGTGTGTAAGGCAGGGGGCAGGGGACTGAGGTTGGAGTCTGGCCTTTTGAGCAGGAAAGATGCTGAAAAATTAAAAGGCTCAGCAGAAGCACAGGGGGAGGTCCCCCTCATGCTCCATGCGTAGTGGCTGGGTCTCCTTTTCCTCACCTGACTCCAGATGTGAGGTGAGGGGGTGAAGGGTGCTGAGCTGCACACAGTTGGGATGCTGACACCTCCTTCCCTGCAAGTGGCTGCCTATTTCCCTATTGGTACTAGAGCTGAAAGGGGCTTCAGAGGGCTGGTCCGCCCCCTCCAGAATGACCAGGTCATGCCCTCTCAGAGTCCGTTCTCAGCCTTGGGAGGGACCAAAGGCCAAGGACACTCACTGCTCCTCATCCATGGGTCCCCCAAAGTTCACCAGAGATGGCTCCCTGCCACCCACTCTCCCCCTCCATCCAGCTGTACTACATGCCAGGCTTCCCAGGGTCTCCTGGGCCCTGCATACTGCTCCTGTTTCTGCTCTGGCTGGCGGAGAGGCCAGCTGCCCAGGCCAAACACTAGCAGCTCTGCCTGGCCTGGGGTGCTGACAACACAGCATGCTGAGCCACTTCCTGTGCAGGCTGCCCAGGTGGTAGGGTTGCTGTGAGGCCTTGGGGCATAGGCTGGCTGCCCAGCAGTGGTGCACACTCTCTCCCTAGGTCTCTACACCTTCACACAGGCAGACACTGCTGCTTATGAGCTGGACCTGTGATGCCACAGCAACCTCAGTGTCTGCCAGGCCACTTTTGATAGCCTGCTAGTGAGGAGCCTGGGCTGAATGGCACAGGGTGAATGTTCCGGGAGTGAGGGAGTGGCGCCTGAGCTGCACAGATCTGGCTGGACTCCAGGTGGAGATGCAGTTCTGCTGAACAAGGTATCTCTGATCTGCATCCCAAATGTGGTTCTGGGCTGCCTCTGAATATCCACCTGATGTGGCCTTCCTATCCAGAGTATCTGTCCCTTTATCCCACCTGGACCTCCCCCATTGTGGCTAAATTTGCAACCCAGCATGAGTGTGCTGTCAGGTCCAGACATAAGTGCATTTATCTCTCACCCCTATTCATCTGACAAGAGGAGGGCAAGTAGGAGACAATAAGACTAATTTGCTGAGTGTCTATAACCAACCTCACCTAATCCTTACCATGAGGCATGAGATGGGTGCTCTGACACCTGGAATTCCTTTCTTAGGACATATGCTTTGGACATCGTCTCAGAAATCATGTAACTAGATGCACAAATTTCCTCTATAATAGTTGATTTTCAAGCTGTTATGTATCAGCACTTAGGACTGAGGCACAGTTCTGCAGCCCAGACTCCTATCCACCTCTGGGAACCCCGGGCCTCTGTGTTCATTATTAGCTCTCTAGGTGATTCTGACACACACCAAAATTCAAGGACAACAGCACTAAAACTTCCTCTAGAGCAGTGGTTCTCAACCTTCCTAATGCTGTAGCCCTTTAATACAGTTCCTGTGAGTCTCGACCCACAGGTTGAGAACCACTGCTCTAGAGGAGCCACACTAATGCTAATGTACCTCCAGCATGGGGAGGTCTCTGACTTAAAAGGTAGCCTTTTCAGTTCTATTGACTAACTAGGTTTAGTTCAAAAGAAAACTTCTCCCTTTGAACCATTCACACTCTTGATTCAAAGTGACTTGGCATTTATCTGAATACTCACCCTTAGACTGTTCCCATCTCAATGGCTGGTCCGTCTGGTTTTTGTAAACCAATGTGCAAGACAAACCATGAAACAAGGCCTCATTTTGGTCTGTCCCCTCTCATCTGTTACCATCCCCTGGGATCTGGGAATCATCCTTCCTTCCAGCTGGGCCACCTCTGACTCTAAGTGCTCATCAAGGCCACAGACTCTAGGGCACAAGGCCTCCAGGGACTGTCAATGATCCAATCACTTTGCCGCAACTTCTGAAGCAATTGTCCATCCAGCTCAGCTCTGAACCATCTGACATTCTTGCCATCCAGCTCTTTCCTTCTCATCCTTGAAGAAGCACTGAGCTGGAAAATGATGCAGTAAAAATCTGGTCCCAGGTATACCACCCATGTATACCTGGCCCCTGACCAAGTGGCTCTCTGTCAGCAGGGGCCTGGGAGAAGGCAGGTGCCAACAGGAGCTGTAGAAGCCCCTCTCCAGTAGTCATGGGAATGTTCCCAGTCCTTCATTTCCCACAAACTAGGCTTTTCTTCACCCTCATTCCTGCCACTAGAGCATTCCCAGGCCATCGTCCTTGCTTCTGCTCATTCGAATGGTATCTATACCTCAGTGGGACAACTTTGTGCCCACTGCCCAACTATGACAGAAGCACGGAAAGCCAATGTGAATGTCCCAAGACCCCTCACCTCCAAGGGATATTTAGCAGCCATGTGGCAATGCTGTCTCCTCCAGTGGGGAGTTCGAGGCTGGGAGGCAGGTCCTGAGTGGGAGCTGACCTGCTCTGCTGTGTGCCCTGATACGACTACAGGCCTGGACTCAGTGGTCAGGGCTGCAGCCATGCTGTACCTCTGCCTCTGCCTGGACTACACCTCGGCATTATGAAGCTGCAGTGGCTGCTTTCTAGCAGCTGCCCACATGGTCTCTGTTGCTGGTCTTCCACAGTCACGGTGACCCCCTCCATGAAACTGCCTGGATACAGGAGCTGCTGTCCTGGGGGCAGTAGGCAGGAATGTTGGTGTGGACACAGGTCTGAGAGACCTCCTGCCATGCAGCCCACCTGTGTCCACACCCCCTAGAGTACTGCAAAGCTTTTGTCACTTTTCTGGAGAGGCTAGGCCTGGTGCCCCCAATAGCCTGGTGTTGGTGGGGCTACAGCCACTGAGTAATCTGAAGGGATGGAGAAAGGACAGCAGAGGTGTTGAGACCTGCTTGATTTATTCAGATTTCATATACAATGATGCAACTGTGACCCCAAAGTGTGCAAAGTTAAAGCCTTCAACTGCAGCTGAGGAGAGGACAGGAATGGTGCGCCTGGGGATGGTGGTGAGTCAGGAATGATGGGCAGGCGGCCATTGTCAGGGCAACCTCCTCCCAGGGCCAGGATCAGGGGAGTGGCCTGAGGAGCAGGGCCCAAGGGTAACCCAGGGACAGGGGAAGGGGGCAGAAACCTCCCCCTGGCCTAGGTCAGGAGCCCAGAAGTGCCATGTGGCTGAGGGGGCAGCAGCCTGGGAAGGGCCAGAGGCAGGGCCAGGAGAGCACCATTTCCTGGGGTGGGGCTAGGGAGGGAGGTGCCCTACAAAAGCCAGGAGGGGCCACCTGCCCCAGGGCAGGAGCCAGGCCGGAGCAGGCTGCAGCAAAAAAGACCTGAGGCAGGCACAGGGCCTGAGAGCCCGGGCTGGCTGGGCTCAGGGGGCTGAAGAAGGGAGAACCCAGGGGCTCCTAGGGCAGCCTGGCCCAGGGAGCAGTCCTGACTCTGCAGGGGATGCCCAGGGAGGGGCTACAGACCCCTCAAGGACTCCCCTCCCTTCTCCCTGGAAAGGAACTGGGGAACCCGTAGTGCAAATCTGTAGACCACTCAGTTATAGAGGGAGGCTGTGCCCAAAGGGGGACCCTGGGCTGCATCTGCTCCACCACCTCGGCCTCCGCCACTGTCCTCAGTACAGCCGCTTCTCATAACTGTGGGGACAAGTCAAGAGGAGGACAAACAGTGAGTGTGTGGACCCTGCTCCCTTCCCCAAATGCTCTCACCGATGGTCCCCAGATATGGGAGAGAACAGGGAGCTGCAGGAACCCCAGTCTCTCAGTCTCAGGAGTGGGCAGCGAGCAGGCCCTAGGCCTCTGTCCTCCCCAGGCCAGAACTCCTTGACCAACTGTTTAGGTCCAAAGAAGCTCATGCTCCTTTAGGCCATTGCCACATCTGAGTGGACTGTCCTCAGTGCCTGGGGTGGAGAGACAGCTCAGGAACGCATGGCCTATTTTCACAGAGTAAGCTCCTACCATATGATGAAACTCTGCTGCCATGTCTCTACCCGACCCCTGCACGCATGAGGGCCCAGGCCCCTTGTCATCACTGGGTCTAGTCTAAGACAGGGTAGCCTCAAGCCTAGGGTCCCAGGAATATCTCTGTACCATAGAAGGGAATTTGTGTTTTGGCTAGATGAGGGACTGCTGCTGGCTTCCTCAACTATAGTACTGGGGGCAGGGGTCTGGGAGGGCCCAATCCCAGGGTCCATGTCCCCTGACTACACCCGAGTGCCACTCCCATCTAATAGCCACCCCAGCCCAGGTCCCACCCATACTGCCCCTGCTCTACTCTATGCTTGGCCCCGGCAGCGCAGTTACTTACACGGCAGAAAGGTATAGCTATGGGAGGGCGGGGCAGAAAGAGACACAGTTAGATGGCCCCCATGTCTGGGGAGATGGGCCTTTCCTCCAGGGCGGGGTGCATGCCTGCGAAGACTACTGCTGCCAACTAGCACTGCCCCCCACCCATGGTCACTGACACTGGCCCTGTCATCCATCTCTCTGCCCTTGTTCCCACCAGAGGGCTCACACCCGCGCCTTCTACCTGCCTGCCTGGGGCCACCACCAGCAAGAGCCCAGCACCACTAGCCCCCTGCCACCAGCCACCAAGCTTCCTGAGCAAGCAAAGGCTGGGAACCCAGCTGCGGCTAGGCTAGCGGCTATACCTCCCATTCACTGCTCGGGAAGAGGCCCGAGGGGAGGGGAGGCGCTTGCCTGCATTAGGGCAATAGGACAAGGGACAGGGTGGGCTGGGCACTGCAGGAGAGAGTGAGGGGTCATCCTGCCACAGCATCCCTGATGCAGATGGGCCATGGGGTCCCTGGAATCTCAGCATGGCCTTGGAAGTCTAGCCTCAGCTGCCCAACCCCTGCGAGCAGGCAACGATGAGAAGTCCACCACACTTACGAGTGCAGGCCATGGACGCCACCCTCAATCTGGGCCGACATTGTCCGCTTCTCAAACTTGAGCTCTCCTGAGTACATCATGGACCTGGCAGGCAGGTAAATAGGGCATGTCAGGGGCACGAAGGGCCAAGGAGAGAGAGAGGAAGGAAGCAGGAGAGAGGCATGGAGCCTCCCAGGGTTGCATACTCACCGCAGGACAGACAGGCTGCGGGCCCCAATGTCCTGGCACCCATGTTGGATGCCTGCTATGAGGTAGGGCACGAACTTCTGAATGGAGCCTTTGTCCTGGATGGAGCCTGATACGCCCTGCGCAATCTTCACCTTATCCCCCTCACTGCATGGAGGGTGGGGAGACTCAGCCCAGCAGCTCAATGCCCAGAGGACCCCACCCTACCTCTCATGGAAACAGGGAGAGGAGGAACCACCCGGAAAAGTTCCCAGCTGCTCACTGGCTATAGCATAAGCAAGCATGGCCCTGTGTCTATGGCGGCTGCTATTCTGGGCCTCAGTTTCCAGAACTACAACATGGTGGGCACCCTCTCGGGAGTCAGTGGCATTTGTGGGGCTGATCTGCCAGGGCTGGGGCACCTGAAGTATCGCTTCTGGCTGCTGCTGCTCTTCTCCATGGCGTCCAGTGAGCCCATGCCCCGGTACTTCTTGAGCCTCACCCCGTCTGAGAAGAAGTACTCGCCAGGGGCCTCCGTGGTGGCGGCCAGCAGGGAGCCCATCATCACTATGGCAGTTGAGGGGTCAGTGCCTCAGGCCCTGTCCTCCTGCTGCCCCGCTCACTCCCAGCCCCCTACCTATCCAAGCTCCAGCAGCACCCCCTTACCTGTGGAGGCTCCAAGGGCCAGGGCCTTGACCACGTGCCCCACAGTCTGGATGCCGCCATCAGCTATTACGGGCACACCAAAGCGCCGGGCATACTCAGCCACCTTGTACACCGCGGTACCCTGGGGCCGGCCACAGGCCATCACTGGGGGAGGGTGGGGTGCACAAGGCAGAAGAGAGTTAATGTAGCACCAGGGCCAGGCCCAGTTCTAGGCCAGCCCTTTCTCCTTGTACCCTACCTCTACCCTGGGGAGGATGGGCCTGGATGGTGTTTCTGGAGCATATTAGATGTGCGAACACCACTACAGGAACACAGGCTACCTCACCCATAATAGCACTACTAGGGTTCTGATGAGGGAGCAGTCCTGGCCTTCACAATACAGCACCCCAGATAGGTGGTCTGTAGCCTCCTACTCTCAATGTTCAAGCTCCCCTTTGAGGCCTTCATTTGCAAAGGTTGTTACTAGGTTTATGTATTTATGGCCTCCTATGGGATATTGGTTTGCATTTCTTCATGTTTAATTGTCCAAAGTCCTCAAGTGTTAGGTTTTAAGTGGGAATTGTAAGGAACCAGGGATAGATGCAAGGCTGGATGAACTAGGGAAGAAACCTTTCATTTGTTTTGTCCCTACTATATCTCAAGGTTTAGAACTGCCTGACACATAGTACGTGCTCAATTAATATTTGCTAAGTGAATGAGAGAAGGCCCATATTTCACACTGTGATCAGCCAAGGTGAAGGGTAGACACTTAAAAAACAGAGGCTCCAAAGACCAAAAGGGAGAGATATTCAGGAAGAGTTGCTCAGTATTTTGGAGAAATGACCCGCACAAGAGGGCCCAGACAACCCCCCCCCCCCAGGCCTCATCAGGACTCACTTCTCCAGGCACCCACTCCATAAGACAGACACCAGCTCCAGGGAGCACCCCTCAACCACATGTCAGGGTTATGGACATGTGTCAGGGTCACCCCTCCTCCCTCCCTGTCAGAAACCCACCCTGAAAAAGGGCTTTGTGATTGAGAGGACTACCTCCCACAGTGTTACCACACAACAATGTGTGGTAACACATATCCTTACGTATGCAGGGGCATGTTGTCTCCATGTCTTAAGTATCTGCCTCATCACAAATCTAATCCAAACCCTGAGCTGGCTTCCCACAAACCCCTTGGAAAGGTAGTCACACCAGCCTCAGGCCTTCAGACTGGGTCTCCTTGGCCAGAATGTGAGAAGTGGGCTGGTGCATATCAGCACCCTCACCTGCTTATGCCTCTCTGCCCTTGGGGCAGGAGCTGCACAAGGCAGAGCCCACCATCTACCCCAGGAAGGGGCCTGGAAGAGAGAGAACTCAGCCTGCATTTGTGGTGCAAGAGGGACATCTTAGGGCAGGGCTGGGCCTGTGGGGGGCCTAAGGGGCCAACACCACCCTCTTATTAACACCCACCTTCTTGGGTGATGCAGATGGATCCACAGCCCATGCCCACACGCAGCCCGTCCACACCCGCATCAATCAGGTTCTTGGCCTGGGCTGCTGTCACCACTGAGAGTGGGGGTGGGACAGAGGAACAATGTGAGGATAGGATGCCCTGTCCTTCCCATGGGCTTCCTGGGACCCCAGCCTAGTCCCCTGACCCCCCTTCCACAACCAAAGTCAACATGCTCCCTGAACTGCATGCCAGCAGGGATGGCTTCACCTAGGAATACTAAACAACAGAGAGGGGTTACACAGTGAGGGGACAAGAGCAGGGGGTGAGAGGGAACCCTCACTCACCATTCCCCCCAATCACCTGGAGGTGGGGGTACTTCTGCTTGATGTAGTGCACCATGGCAATCTGATACACTGAGTTCCCCTGGGATGAGTCCTGTGAGAAGGGGACAGAAAAGCCAGGGCTCAGACAGGTAAGATCCTCACTAGGGGAGGGAGGTCCTAAGTGGACAGAACTCTGAAATCCCATGAAAATGGTTACGACAGTGCTTTTTCTTTTTTTGAAAAGTCACTTGACAACTCTCAGCTCCCATGAAAATGGTTACGACAGTGCTTTTTCTTTTTTTGAAGAAAAAAAAGCCCACTTGACAACTCTCAGCTGATTCTCAAAGAGGCCTGCTCTCCCCAAAAAGATAAATACCACTAATGCACACTATCCCAGCACAGACACAGCCCTCCCTGCCCACTATGCAGATTGGTCCCCTCACAAGAGGACGTGTCCAGGGGTTCTATCCTGCTCCCATCAACTCACTAACCAAACAAAATTACTTCACTTTTGAGCCTTAGTTTCTTCATCTGACAACTGGGAATAGAACCATACTGCAACAGGCTGGTATACATAAAGGTCTTAGCACAGTGCCTGGCACGTGGGAGATCCTGTCACTAAATGTGAGCTATAATCATTAGTGAGGGGGGGTTACAAGTTTTAGTAGAGGTGAACTAGGATCCTCATAAACCTCTACTCTGCTGAGCCCCGACCCCGACTCTCACCCCAGGCAGCACCCTTACCAGCACTATAACATCAGCACCGGCCTGAGTGAGCAGGTCCAGGCGATACTTGTCATCTTCACGGGTGCCCACAGCTGCCCCACACAACAGTTGTTTGTGGGAGTCCTTGGAGGCCAGAGGGTAGTCCCGGTTCTTCTTCAGGTCTGTACGGGCAATGATGGCCACTAGCTCATCACGGTCATTAACAATAGGCAGCTTCCCTGGCAAGGAATGCAGAGGTGAAATGAAGAAGCAGGTTGGACAGGGTGGGCAGAGTGGACAGTGAATATAAAAGTAGCCCACACCAGAATTCCAATGAAGTATCCAAACCAGCCACTAGATGACAGCACCCACAAGGAAGTGCTTCTAGGCACCTAGACCTCTTCTGAGGAACAGGAAAGCAGGGAAACCTCCCAGCCAAGCGGGTTCCTGGGGCTCTTCCTGCCCTGCAACCTGGCCATCTGGAATGGGCGGCATCTGAGCCCTGGCAGCCATTCAGAGGGTGAGTTACAGTGGTTGAAAACTCCTAGTCAGGGCACAAATGTCAAGCTGTCTTGCAGGGGGAATATGTAACTCTGCCCGATACAAACCCCAAAGAACTCTCCAGTATGAATCAGTGAAGCATTTCCAGTGTAGCCCATAGGACCTAGTGAATATTATGTAATGTCAAATAAATTAATGGCAGGAACTCTCAGAGCTTTTAATAAGCTAACATGCAATTCTTTTTAATATAAGATGGGGAATATAGAAAGCAGCATTTCTCAGACCTTTAAGACCCCAGAGCATTTTTTCACGATAAGCATCTCACCGGACTAATTTTGGGTAAACACACCATGAAGAGGCTAAATTAGGGACAAGTTTCCCTAAGCCTGGAGAAGGATGTCAGGAATCTAGCCTGCCTGAAGTTATTAGAAAACCTTCCCTAGGACCCAGTTTGGTTGCTAGGAAAATCTGCAAGGCTATCAAGGAATGGGGGCCTAGGGTACAGGGAGTAAGGTATATGGTTGAGTTTTCTGCCTACTCCTTGGTACCTTTCTTGCTACGCTGCAGGATCTCATTTGCCTCTTTCAACGTCACACCTGCTGGAGCCACCACCAGCTCAATCCGCGGCGTCATCACCTATAGGGCCAGGAACATTTGCCTGTAGGTTGGCAGGTGAGAAAGAAGGAGCCAGGCCTCCCTCTGGTCCCTGGTCACAGGCACCAGCCTGAGGCCCCAGGGCCAAAGGGTCCTCTCTGCACCCCAGCCCTGCTCTCCCTGCCCTGCAGGTACCTCACGAAGGAGAGTGGTATGGTCCTTCTCAGCAAGGAAGTCGATGTCTCGAGAGGTGACAATGCCCACAAGCTTGCTGCCCATTGTGCCTGTTTCAGTGATGGGGATGCCAGAGAAGCCATGGCGAAACTTGGCCTCCAGCACATCCCCCACCGTGTGCGAGGGGCTCAGCACCACAGGGTCTGTGATGAAACCCTGTTCAAACTTCTGCAGGCAGAGACAGGGGAAAGAAAAGGCTGGGAGAAAGCCAAGGATGGTGCCCAGCCTGGCCACAGGGGACAGCAAGGGTGCCACAAAGAAGCCAGGACACTCAGTGGGGTTAGGGGTCAGTGGAACAGTGGTCTCAGCCCTATGCCCCCACTGAGAGGAAAGGCAGTGAGACCCCAAAGCAATCAGCCAAGGAATGCAGCAGCCTGTAGGGCTCGCAAGGAAGGCCAGGAGGGTCTCTGAGGTGGGAGCTGCAGGTGGCATCTTTCTGGGGTAAGCCTGGTACTTGCCTTGACCTTCCGAACCTCATTGGCCTGGAACTCTGGGGTACAGTTGTGGTGAATGAAACCGATACCTCCCATCAGCTGGTGTGGAAGGGAAATGTGGTCAGAGCTGGGGGCCCAACCTTCCTTGATCCTTCCCCTCAGCATAGCCCTGCTCAGTTCCCTCTGCCCTGAGGTCCCCACCCAGATACAGGACTCACAGCCATCGCGATGGCCATGTCCGCCTCTGTCACAGTGTCCATGGGGGAGGAGATCAACGGCGTCTTCAGCGTGACCTTCCGAGTCAGGGCTGAAGTCAGATCCTGAGGATGGAGGCACAGTCCATGTGAAGAATTTATCATCCAGCAGACAAACATTCACCAACCTCCTACATATATGTGGCACCAGGACAGGCCTGGGGATATGGCAGTGAACAAGGAGGATAAGATCCCTGCTAGTCTAACGAAGCTTACATTCTACTTGGAAAGAAAGATGACAGACATGAAACACAGGGACAAGATGATTACAGTCAGGACAAAGGCTATTAAGAAAACAACAAAGCCAGTGACCACTGGCAAAGCGAATGATCAGGGAGAGTCTCTTCCTTAGGAGGAGATAGGTGGGAGCCAGTCAAGGAAAAGTCTCTGGAATGGTCACTGCAGGCTGCAAGAGCAGTGTGTGCAAGCCCCCCTCTGAGTCCCTCTGAGGTGTATTTAGGAAAGAAAAAGAAGGCTAATTGAGTGGAGGGGAAGGATGGAGGAAGGGGCAGGCAGAGGCAGGTATGTGTGGCTGAGAAGCCATGGAGAGTGGCTCAAGTTCTGTTCTGAGAGGAGAAGACAAGGGACAGTCTTAGGCAAAGGACAGACATGGTCTGATTTATGTTTTCAAGTGATCACATGGGCTCTGATGTGAAGAATGGATTCTGGGTACCAATGGCTGACATGGGAGAAGCACAGGATGGAGTCTACTGGCCATCCAAGAAAATAGGTGACTAAGGTTGTGGAGCTCAAGCAAGTAGTTGGAATTGCAAATATACATTTAGGAGTCATCTGCCCATGAATGGTATGGAAGGCCAGGTCACAGACCTTTCTGAGATTTGTGAAAATAGTTGTGGATCCCAGTCCTCAAAACACTCAGACACTGATTTTGGTGTGTAATTTTTGAGATTCATAGGCTGTGTAAGTCCATCAGTGACCTTGGTTCAGAACCGTGGCCCTGTAGTTTAGAAAATGACACCTTTTCCTCCATCATAATCCCATAGCAAAAGAGACAGAAATTTCTGGACAGAGACTACAGGACAGGGAGACCTTCTCAGGCCAGACAGGGGTCTTTTCCATCCCTTTCTTCCTAGCATCCAGCATCTTTGTTAACTAAACAGTTGAATAAAGAAGGGTTCCTGGCTGCTGTCATAAATGAAACATCCAGAATAGCACAAATTTCCCTCTAAAAATCTGACTGGGCCAGCTCTGGCTACCCACAGGCTGAGTGTGAGCTTCCCTAACACATAAGTGACCTAAGCACACGCAAGCCTTCTGGCCTTTCATGAGAATGAGACCAGAATAAATAGCAGTAATAACAGCAACAGAAAAAGAAATGGGTTTTTAAAAATGTATATGAACTCATCGTAGAATCATGGAACTTTTTTTGTTTTTGAGACAGAGTCTCACTCTGTTGTCCAGGCTAGAGTGCCATGGTTTCAGTCTAGCTCACAGCAATCTCTAACTCCTAGACTCAAGTGATCTTGTGCCTCAGCCTCCAGAGTAGCTAGGATTACAGATGCCTGCCACAATACCCAGCTAATTTTTGAATTTTTAGTATAGATGGGGTCTCACTTTTGTTTAGTCTGGTCTTGAACTCCTCAGCTCGAGTGATTTCCAACGCAGCCTCCCAGAGTGCTATAGAATTACAGGTATGAGCTACCTCATCTGGCCCAAACTTTTTCTTGCAATGACTTATGCCATCTTCACTACCTCCCTTTGGCTTTTTTGAGTGTATCATATACAGGGTGGCCATAAAGTTTGTGTGCAATTTTTTTCCTCCTCCTCCTCCTCCTCGTCAAAATAATGTGTAATTTTAAAATATACACGGACTTTATAGGTACGCTGCATTTAATTGTTCATTGATTTGGCTCATTGCCTGAAAAGTAAGGCAGTATTTCCTTGTATTTGTTCAAAATCTAACTCCTTCAGTTCTCTCTAGTTCTTTTCTTTTTCTTTTCTTTCTTTTTTTAGGGACAGAGTCTCACTTTTTCACCCTTGGTAGAGTACTGTGGCATCACAGCTCACAGCAACCTCCAGCTCTTGGGCTTAGGCAATTCTCTTGCCTCAGCCTCCCAAGTAGCTAGGACTACAGATGCCCGCCACAATGCCTGGCTATTTTTTTGTTGCAGTTTGGCAGGGGCTGGTTCAAACCCGCCACCCTCGGTATATGAGGCCGGTGCCCTACTCTCACTGAGTCACAGGCGCCGCCCTTCTCTCTAGTTCTTATACATTGTGGACCAGTGAACAAGTCCACTCATTGTATCCAAACTCTAGATAATTTCCCTGGCTTCTCTCATGTCCTTGCTCAGCATTTCAGACAAAATTCAATCCTTATGGTCTACAATAAGGTAGCCATACTCAAGTACCACTTGGGGCCTTTTCTGAGCCCTGACCACAGGCTCTGTCACTCAGCCCTGTACCAGGATCCCTCCTGAATTCCCATAATTACCTCTGCCCATCAGGCATAACACTACGCAGTGCCAGGGTCCCTAGCAACATAAAGGCTACATCCACCACATTCCCAAGAAAAATCTCTCCTACACCCTGCCCTTGAACAAGAAGTCAACCTCTTCCACCACATACACAACCCTTGCCTCCTTGTCAAAGGAAGAGGTACTCACCACCTCATCAGCTATGAAGTCTATGAATCCTGGGAGAATCAAGAAGTCGCTGTGAAGACAGAAAGGGAAGAGTTATTGGTGGGGAGAAGTGGCCCATAGGGCCCCTGCAAGGGGAGGTAGCATGGGTGTGGAGAAAAGACCAGAGGAGCATTAGCTGGAATCCTCTGATCCCTGCTACCCCATCAAGGCTGAATTTGCCCTGTGCTGTCCACTAGTGTCTTTCTGACTCCAGCTCAGAGATCGAGAGTCAAAGACAGGTCTCTGTAGCTGAGGTACCATGAAGGCAGCTGGTCCCAAACATCCATTGCCTTCAGGGCTCAGAGTTTGTCAAGTGCCACATACATCAAACACAGTGTCTGCCTTTGACAACTTCTCATTTTTTTGGTGGGGGGGGAGACAGAATCTTACTTTGTTGCCCTCGGTAGAGTGCTATGGCATCATAGCTCACAGCAACCTCAAATTCTTAGGCATAAGCAATTCTCTTGTCTTAGCCTCCTAAGTAGCTGGGACTACAGGCGCCCACCACAACACCTGGCTACTTTTAGAGACAGAGCCTTCCTCTTGCTCAGGCTGGTCTTGAACCTGTGAGCTCAGGCAATCCACTGCCTCTGCCTCCCAGAGTGCTAGGATTATAGGCATAAGCCACTAAGCCTGGCCTAACTTCTCAATCTTGATAGGGAGAGACAATAATTAAACACAGGGAAGGAACCCAAGAACAATCCTGTAGAGCAACATGGAATGAACATAACCCAGCACAGGACAAGCTGCACACCACAGTGCCTGGGCTGCTGAGTCACACAAGGTTCAGAAAACATGGAGGGTCCTCAGGGGGCCAAGCACAGGGCATGTTCTAACAGAGCAGGCACTTGGGACTGAGGTAACCAATAAACATGGTTGGGATGAGAGAGGGGAGGAGGGAGGCCCTGGAGTCCGATCCAGGGAATGGGGGCCCCAGTAAAGTGTGGCAGCTGCCAACACTCTCATGGGCCATGGCCATGGTGCATCCCAGACAGGGAGGCCTGCATTGGCACATCTATGGCAGTGCCATAGCCCAGGGGCCTCACAGGCTCAAGCTGCCTGAAATCACAGCAGGTCTTGACAGACACACCCAAAAACAAATACCCCATGCTTCAGGAACACTCTGAACTGGGCTAAGCAAAGCAGCAGGCATCCCTAGTGCAGGAAGGAAAAGCCATAGGGTGGATGGGAAAGTGGTCATTAACCTGTCCCAAGGCCTAGAGAAACTACAAGGAGTTTCCCCAGAAGGCTCCAGTGAAAAACATGCAAAGATATACTCTCTCCCATCACCAAACCCACCAAGGAAACAAAGAATTTCAGCTGTTCCCACTCCTTGGCAGTCCTTCTGCTGTAAAGCAAGAAGGGCCGGCATTTTACTCCTTGAGCCACAGGCACCACCCAAGCAAGAGGTTTTAGTGGCTCACTTAGATGCCAGAGAGGAAATGCTGGTATCTGGAACTTTTCGCACTTTCTAGGTATTATATCCAATCCTGACCTATGGCAGGTAGGAGATGGTCCTGAGGAGTGACTGGGTATCCAATGTTTAGAGACACTGCGTACTAAGCAGAAGTGCTTACAAGCCAAGGTAGGGAAGGCAGGAGACAGGCAAGGGATGCTCTTGGTTAGCCAGCATCCCCTCTCTACCCACTCCCGATGCTCCTTCCTGGCAGGGACACTATCCTGCAGCCTGTAGTCAGCACTAGTGCCAGGTCTGCAGCTGGCAGGACAACTGGCCTAGGGCCCATAAGAGAAGGCAAACTAAGCCAGAGGCAGACCAGGAGGTATCCATCCTCCTCCAAAATCCCGCATGGGGTGGGTTTGGGAGTGGTAGTCACAGAATACTTGCGCGGAGGGGGATTGAGAGGGGGTGCACCATACCAACCTGTGGGCAGACAAGTACACAAGTAGAAGGAGGGTTGGACTGGGAAGTGGAGAAAAGGAGCCAGGCCTGTGACCACCCAGCCCAGCCTCTCCTGGGGTGCAACACTCAAGCAGCTGCCACAGCCCCTTCTGCCCTCGTGGTGAGGCTGGGAGAGGGTGTTCTGGACCAATGGCTAGGAAGTCTTCCCAGGATGCCCGCAAGTTCATACTCGCCCCAAGGCCCCTCCATGCCCACGAGAGGAGAAGGAGGGCAGGCCAAACCCAGATCTGGCCAGAAACGGAGCAGGGCGCTGAGGGCCACGATGTCACTGTGCCACGTCTCTCTGCTCTCAGCGCGGGCCTCCTTCCTTCCCCTGGCCGTACCCCCCAGCCCGCCACCCCCTCCAAGTCACTCGTACTGGGCCAGGAAACGTGGCGCCTGCGAGGGGAGAGCCGTGCGCTCTCAGGGCTGGGCCGGGGGAATCCCAGGCGTTGATGCGCGCACCGAGTGGGGCCTCGGCTCCCCGCGCTTACTTGTAGGTGAGGCCGTCGGCGTTGGCGAAGAGCTGCTGCGCGGTGAGCCCATCCTCGGGCACGTAGCCGGTGCCGCCGCTGATTAGGTAGTCCGCCATGCTGCTGGGAGACCCCGCGACCCGACATAAACACCAGTGCGGGCCGCCCCGCTGCTGCTGCCACCGCTGCTGTGGCTGCCGCTGCTGCTGACGCCGCGCCGCGGACACGCTGCCGCCGCGGGCCGGGAGGGCCGGGGGCGGGGGCTGCGGCAGCGGCGGGGCGGGCCCGGGCACCGCCTTCCCCTCTCGCCCCGCCCCCGAGACCGCCTCCGCTCCGCGCGGCACAAAGAGCCCAAAGGAGCCTGGCCCAACAGCGTCTGTCCTAGCCGCCGCCGCTACCGTAGTGCGCACGCCTCGGGCCTCCTGCAGTGGCACCGCCACCTGGTTCGCCGGGTTTTAGGGAGTCCAGGGGGGAGGGGCCTGAGCCAGGCCTGGACACGCCCCCTCGGCCGCTCCTCTTGGCCGCGTTCCGGGACCCGCGGCCGCGCGCCTACTGGGTTCGCTGCCAGCCCGAGCCACCCCAGGCCGCTGGGCCCCAGCCAGCTTGAATCCCCTCCTTCCCTACTCCCCACAACCAAGGGTACCTCTAACATGGTTCTACCTTTCCACAGTACTAATCCCTGGACCCTATCAAGGCCTGGATCCCTGAGAAATTGGTCTGAGTTCACACATCCCAAACACACAGGATTTTGAAGTTGGACCCCTACGCCCACCAGGACATCATGTCTAGGCGGCCCAGTATTCTTAACAGTGACACTCCTTGAACTTTGGTGGCCTTGGAGCCCTCTACAGTTGACAAAGCATTTTTCATAAATGATCCCATTCACTTCACTATCAATTAATTGCCAATTAGGTATTCCCCCACTTTACAGATGCAAACCTACAGCTCAAAAGAAGAGAAGGATACTGCGTTGGACTCTGGTCCAATGCTTCAGTCAGACGGCCCTATCCCCAGCTCAGAAAATGGTGTAGATAACAGGGATTCTACCCCAAAGAGGAAAGTTTGTTTTTATTTGAGAGGGTAGGCTGGTGGTAAGATGAGGGAACCTTCACAGGCCTAGCTTAGACAAGTACGAATAGAAATGAGAACAGGCTAGGGAACTTCTGAAAAATTCCCAAAGCAGAAGTTAGTGGCCCTGGGTGCCCAGCAAGACCCAAATTTTTACATGGGGGGGGGAGGGTAAGATAAGGTAGCAAATTGATCCTTTATGGGGAAAGGCAGGATGGTAGGAGGTAGATCCTTCCTTCTCATGTGCCAGAACTGCCAGTGTTCCTCCTTGATCAAAAGCTAGAGAGTGGGTCCCCCCACCCAAACTCCACAGCCTCATCTTGGTGTCCTCCTGTGGTCCCCACAGCTCACTTCTTGATGAGGTGAGAGAGCATGGTGGGGCAGGGACACAGTCCTCTCCTTGGCATGGTGGCTGTCTGTGGCCCTGGGAGGCTGTTTGTTTACCTCTCAGTAGTGTGGTTGCAGGCAGGCCCAGGGGATGTTTGGCCTCTAAGCCACAAGGCTCTCTGGGATGCCCATGGATGCCCCTGGGACCCTGCCAGGAAAACACAGACTGTTCCATGTGTGTGCAGAGGGGAGTCTTCCCAAGGAGCTCAAGCCATAAGACCAGTTTGGCAGAGAGTGAGAAGAGACTTTACCCTTACTATGGGGACAGGGACATCACATCCCCCTAAACTTTCTTCCCCACCAGTGGAGCTCCCTGGAGTGTTCCTGATGGGGGCCTCTGGCCTTAGAAGGGAGGGAGTAGTCATGCTGGCTGCTGAGGGGGCTGGGGCCATCTTGCTAGGATGCCTGGGAAGAACCTCTTAACCTTTAGTATTTAGAGCCAGGCAGGGAGCCCAGGCCATAGGGGGAGAGGCAGAAGAGTATCCTGGGGTGCATGCTGGCCGCCTGGAGCAAAGCAGTGAGACTCTGGCCATTTAGGGCTGCCCCTGGGGCACCTTTCTGGCCATAGAAGGACAGGGTTACCCAGTCGCAGGCACAGAGCAGACGCTGCCCCAGTGGTCTATCTGGGTCTCTAAGGGAATTGCTGTGGGTCACCATCCCCTACAGCATGTCCAGAATGCCTAGGTTACTACTCAGGGTTCCCCCAGGGCTGGGGCCCAAGAACAGCTAGGTTCTGCCATCTCAGGTGACCTTAATGTGACATATGCCCCAGGCTAGAATTCTGGGATCCAAAGGAAGAGCCTGCCAGGCTAAGTTGAGGAGAAGGTCACCTTCCCAGTGATTACAGACTTCAGGACCCCATTCCCTTTTTCTTGCTCCCCCAACCCCTCATTGTGACCTATGTCAGTTTGCCTCCTTACTCTAAGCTGCAGGCTCAGCCCTGAGCTAGGCTGTCCTTTTCCAGAGACGCTGTTAATCCACCTCCCCCCCTTTTCCTCCTCTCTCTTCCTGATCTTCCCCAGCTGCTTCCTCCATGGGGAGGAGACACCCAGGCAACCAGTAGGCCTCTTCAGCCTGAGGAAGAGCTGCTGGTCCCCTGAGACTCCCCACTTCACAGCCAGCTGTCAGGGTAGGAAAGCTGGTCTAAGCTCCTTCCTCAAGCTAGTAGAGAAGTGGTGCCCAGCTAGGTACAGAGGGCCAGGCAAGGATCCAGATGTCTCTATCTGGCCTGGAGCTTTTTGAAGGAACAAGATTTCAAAACACTTTTGAGGGGAGAAGAGGTAATAACAACATTAGCATTGTTAAGCTGGAACAGGGTCATGGTTTGCCCAAGTTCAAGCTAGAGAACACTAACACTGGACTCAAACCCAGCCTTCCCCATGGAACCCTGCCCTCTTCCCACAGCTCCAGGTTGGTGAAGGCAGATGGAGGTCTAGCAGGCAGGTTTTGAATCTCATTATATCACCTGGCTGGGTCTCAGGTTTACACAGACTCTTCTGAGCAAAAATGTGGGTGTGGGATAGGGATGGCCCCTTGCTGCAGAAGTACAACTTGGAGAAGAGGTACACCTGCAAGACCCTGGCATGAACTCTGAAGGGAGGCCTTTGCAATAACTGCTCTAACTACCCATCCAGCCTGCAAGTGCCCCAACTTGTCTCCTCCCCCCATCCTTCCTGATCACGCCGGGCCCTGAGCCTCAGAAACAGGATTTCTAGGATAGGAGGAAATAGAGGGGTTGGCTAAGCCTGTGTCAATTCTAGAGAGGACTTCTAGGACAAGAGGGACCAGATTTCACCTGGCAGACTGGCTGCCCTGCAGCCCCTTAAGCCGTTAAAAGTTCTTACATAAGCGGCCAGCCCCTGGGCAGAGCTGCCAAGCTAATTCCCCCAGACCACCCCCCCAAACCCAGATGCCAGGTCACCTCCCCAAGCTGCTGAGCACCAGCAGATGGGGCAGAGAAAAGTCCAAATCCCCTGAACCGGAAGGACAGTGGGATTGCATTTCAAGCTGCGATGCAATCCAGAGATTAGCCGCTGTCTCCTTTTCAGCCAGTACCTCTGGGACCCAGCTCACTATCCCACTCTCCCTCCAGTGCCCCTTATACCATAACATACCCCAGTATGGGGACCTGAGTCTTCAGAAAGAGTTTGAGATGAGCTGCCCCGGCAGCCTCATCTGACCTCAGTGCATGGTAAGGAGGGAACAGTGTCCTCACCTGGCCCTGCAGAGGCCACCCATCTGGACACCTACTCCTGCCAGTAAGACTAGTGAAGATAGTTCTAGGATGAAACAGCTAAGGAGGAGTAAGCAAAGTTGGCTAGGGACTCCAACAACCTATCTGAACCCCACGAGTTGGAGCCACTTGGACTGGGTGCCTTTGGGTGTATAATCGAGGTCCGATCATGGCTAAGATTTTAAGGAACGTTTTAACGACCTGCTCGCTCCCTGTCTCCTGCTCTCCTGTGCAACGCAGCACCGAATCCTTTGCACTGTATCAGCCTGGATCCCCCAACCAAAGCGTGGCGTTTCAGGAAGTTAGAGGTTGAGCCGGTAGGAGAGGAAGGGTATGGGGGGGGCCTGCCCCTCCCCTCTCCCGCAGCGCCGCGGGTTCCCGGAGCCGCCGCGCTCTCCTAAGCCGCCCGCCCCGGATGCGCCCCGCGCGCTCTGCCCTGGGCGTCACCTCTCGGGCTCGTAGCCGGCCTGCAGCAGGCGGGCACTGTACCGCTGCGCCGCTGTCTCGTGTCCCGAGTGTTGCCGGACTCCGGGCTCCAGAACAGCGGCGTCTCCGCCTCCAAGCACCGGCAGCGAGAGCGGCCCCGACCCCGATGACAGAGCGAGCGGCCACTCCATGCGGAGGTCGCTGCTCAGGGCCGGTGGGAGCCTCTCCGCCTGGAGGCTCCCGGGCCCCGGCTGGGCAGTGCGCGCAGCCCAGTCGGGTCCCGCGGAGGGGGCGGGGCGCAGCGGGCCGGGCGTGCTGCCCGGGGCGGGGCGTACTACAGGAGGGCGGTATCCAGGAGTTCGCCCAGCTCCGCCCTTGGCTCCGCGCACTTCCCTCTCCTCTACGAGTAGAGGGGGACTCAAAGTGTCTCTTCCATCCCTGGTTCCCCAAGGTTAATCCGAAGATCAAGGGGATGTGTCCCCAAGGGTAGTATCAGAAAGGTCCCTCGCCCCTTCCCCTCGGCCCAGACCTTCCTGTTTCTCCTAGTCCAGTCTGAGAAAAACTAGAAGAGGAAGGGAGCGCCGAGTGATTCCAGAAGCAGGGGTTCTCCTAGGATCTTGTCTCCCCACCCCTTCTCTACAAAAAGTAGAAAAATTAGCCAGGCAAAGCGGTATATGCCTGTAGTCCCAGCTACCTGGGAGGCTGAGGCAGGAAGATCACTTGAGCCCAGAAGTTTGAGGTTGCAGTGAGCTATGTTGATGCCACTGCACTCCAGTCTGGGCGACAGAGCAAGAATGTGTCAAAAGCAATTTTAAAATAAAAACAAAAAGTTTGGGCCGGGCGCGGTGGCTCACACCTGTAATCCGAGCAACCTGAGAGGCCAACGCAGGTGGATTGCCTGAGCTTACAGGCTTCAGACCAACCTGAGCAAGAGCAAGATCCCGTCTCTAAAAATAGCCTGGCGTTGTGGCAGGTGCCTATTGTCCCAGCTACTTAGGAGGCTAAGCAAAAGAATCATTTGAGCCCAAGAATTTGAGATTGCTGTGGACTATGATGCCACAGCGCTCTACCGAGGGCGATAAAGTGAGACTCTATCTCAAAAAAAAAAAAAATTCATGGGAAATTGAATTAAAAGATAAAAATACTAGCCCAAGCCAGAGCAAGACCCTATCTCTACAAAAAATAGAAAAATTAGCCAGGTGTGGTGGCACAGCTACTTGGGAGGCTGAAGCAGGAGGATCACTTGAGCCCAGGAATTTGGGGTTGTAGTGAGCTCTGACACCACCATTACACTCTAGCCCATGTAAAATGAGACCTTGTCTCAAAATAAATAAATATAAGCTCTGTCAAGTTCAAGACACTTTTGTAAGTGATAATATCAACTATTTAGCCCATACCTGAAGAACTGAGCGTCCTGGGAATTTAAGCATGTCAATTCAGTCAGAAAACAATGAGTGCCCTTTACATATTTTTAAAGAGTAAGGAACAAAAAAAGTCAAAAGGAGCCAAATCAGGATTGTAAGGTGGATACCTAATGATTCCCATGAAAGTGTTCACAAAATTACGCTCATTTGATGAGAAGAACAAACAGGAGCATTGTCATGGTGGAGAATGATTTGCTAGTAAAGATTTCCCAGGTATTTTTCTATTAAAGCTTTGGCTAACTTTCTCCAAACACTCTGATAATAAGCAGATGTTGTTTTTCTTTGGTCTACCAGAAAGTCAACAAGCAAAATGTCTTCAGCAAAATCTGTTGCCATGACTTTTGCTCTTGACTTTTTTGCTTTTCCTTTGATTGGACCACTTCCAACTCTTGGTAGCCATCACTTTGTCCTTTGTCTTCAGGATCATACTGGTAAAGCTATGTTTCATCTCCAGTTACAATTCTTCAAAGAGATGTTTTAGCACATTGATCGCACTTATTGAAAATCTACATTGAAAACTCTGCTGTTGTCTACAGCTAATCTGGTGCAACGGTTCTGGCACCCATGGTTTGGAAAGTTTGCTCAATTTTAAGTTTTCAGTTAGATTGAGATGGCTACAGCTGTTGTTTCTGCTGTTAATCATCATTTCTCTCCAATTAGTGTGCAAACAAGGCTAATTTTTTGCTTTCACATTGATGCTGGTGGTCTGATACTGTAGGCTTCCTCTTCAACATTATCTTGTCCCTCCTTAAAATGAGTTATCCATTTGTAAACTGCTGATTTCTTTGAGACATTGTCCCCATAAATTTTTCCTAAAGCACCAATGATTTCACCTTTCTTCACCACAAATTTAATATATGTTCTTGCTTCAATTTTAGCAGAATTCATGTTCTGATAGGAGCTCTTTTCATACTAATGTCTTATCCTTCTTAGTGCCTCAGACTAGATCCTGTTCAGAAATGTTTTAACAAGTTAGTAGGAGTTTATATTGGTGCAAAAAATTTTGAAATCCATGCATAGTTTTTTTCAAAATATGCATTTTTCATGAGCTTTAAAAACAATCCTCATATATCGAGGCAGACTAGGGCCAGGTCCTGCAGTTAGGTGGGCCTAGGTCCAAATAGGGGCTTCTTACTACATAATCGCCCAAGTCATAAACTCTCTCCAAGCCTTAATTTCTCATTTTTCAATAAGGTTGCTTTGTGATTAGTAAGATAACACATGTAAAGGTACCTAGGAGGCTCTGAATAAACACAAGCAATGATTATTGTAAACTAAAATAAATAAGCTGTAAGCTGTATTTTAGGGTACAAAGTAGATGATTTCTGTATCTTTGACCCACAGTTATAAATAAAACATATGGCTCGGCGCCTGTGGCTCAATCGGCTAAGGCGCCAGCCACGTACACCTAAGGTGGCGGGTTCGAATCCCCAGCCCGGGCCCGCCAAACAACAATGATGGCTGCAACCAAAAAATGGCCGGGTGTTGTGGCGGGCACCTGT
>CAUYQV010023937.1:0-14064 GCA_963574575.1 Galagoides demidoff | reverse complement strand
GTGGTCCCAGCTACTTGGGAGGCTGAGGCAGGAGACTCGCTTGAGCCCAGGAGTTGGAGGTTGCTATGAGCTGTGATGCCATGGCACTCTACCCAGGGGGATAGCTTGAGGCTCCGTCTCAAAAAAAAAAAAAAAAATTTTTTCCCCAAATTTTCATTTTCCCCAATGATTAAGGTTTTATGTTTGTTATATTTACTGCACAATCATGTACTGAATTGAATGCCCCAAGTAGGCAGAGCATGGGCTCTCCACCTCCCTAATGCCACTGCATTCGTTTTAGCAGTATCATATCTTTGCAAAGTTGGATTTTTGTTAGTTGCTATGATATAAACATGTATATCAAGAAAACAACATGAGGGTGGTGCCTGTGGCTCAAAGGGGTGGGGTGCTGACCCCATATGCCAGAGGTGGTGGGTTCAAACCCAGCCCAGCCAAAAACTGCAAAAAAAAAAAAAAAGTATTCTTTTTTAAGAAAAGAAAACAATATGAAACAGGAAATGAGGGTGGCAGTGCCTAACTTGATTGCAAGGTTTGAGAACAGCAGGTGTATACACTTCCCATAGTAAGCAATTATGTTTACTTAAGAATAAAATAAAAATATCATTTTTCTTCCAGTTTATGAGTATTATTTTTTCCAAACAGTTGCTACATTATTAGGACTGTAATACTTATTAAATTGTTTGGACCTAACATAAATTGGTTTTGTTTAAATACACAAACAGGCAAATAAAGTGTGAAAATTTCATTTTGTTCACTGAGTATCATTTTGGTATAGTGTGAGAAACACGAACCTCAGAGTCAGATAAACTTGATTTCCATCAGGGCTCTGACATTTACTAGCTCTTTATCTTGTTTTCCTCCCTCTGTATGGAGGAAAGTAGTAGTCCCATCTTTCAGGGTTGTTGTGAGATTCAATGAGTTGATGTACGTAAGCATTTAGAACAGCATACAGTAAATGCTAAAGAAATGCCCTCTATAATAACCACCATCACTCTATCACTACTCCCACTATTCCCACTGCTCCTGTTGCTACTGTGAATACCAGTGATCTTGGGGACAAACTACAAAGCCTTCGTGAAGCTCACCTCCCTCATGGGAGCACCTCTAGCTGTCCGGACAAACAAGGTGGTGAGGTGGCACACGCAGTGCCTGGCAGAGTGCTCACATGCCATTCCTCATGCTCAGAAAAGTGGTCTCAACATAAATAAATGTATTTAGGAAATATATTTAACTATCCCCATAACCTAGCACAAAAATGGGCAAACTACATATTAAAATTCTAAAATATGAATTTGTTTTGACTCAGCCAAGTCTAAGTCTAGAACACCCTATATAAATAATTGTACACATACCCAAAGATATCTATACAACGATGTTCAACACAGCACTGTTGATAACAGTGAGACATATCAATGAACAATCTAAGATCTATTAGGTGGGAATTAGTTTAATAGATACACAATGACCATACTATGGAATTCTACACTACCATTAGTCATGCTCTGCAGATTAACTAAAGTGATAATTATATCCTAGTGCTGATTAGAGGATCAGGTCACTGTAGATGTATAAAAGTATGTGTAGTATGATCCCAATTACATTTTAAAATATATCCACTTGGGCAAGGTCAACACCAAATACAAGCTATTGCCTCCCTCCAATGGGGCAGAATAGGGATGAAGAAGGAGAGGGACATATAGAGAGTTTCTTAAAACTGGAGGGTTTTAAAATAGGTTGCATGTAAGAATGAGGTCTGAAAGGATACAGAGGAAACAGTAAGAGGAGTTACTTCTTAGGGTAAAAGTATAAGAAATGGTTTGTAAATTTTCTGGCTTGTACTGTACCATTTGAGTTTTAAGTAATAGCATGTACCACTTTTATGGTAAAAAAACTAAAATAAAATTTCCAGTCTATGTAACTTCCAGTTTAGTTATTTTCTATAACTATTTAAGGAAAATGACCAAAAGTACCACAATAGCAGGAGTGTATCACTATTACGAGATTGAAGATGACAGGGTATCTCCCAGTGGAGCTCAGCTTACTCATTATAAGTCTTTTCAGTCGGGTCACATCATGATAAGTGTAGAAAAGCAAGCAGTGAGACATCTCCCCGTCTCTTCCAGCTCTCCCAGATTCTTGGTAGTAACCCTCCACGGACTTAGGGAGAGATGCATGGATCACAAACCGCACATCCGGTTTGTCAATCCCCATGCCAAACGCCACAGTTGCACAGATAACCTGATAGAAAAGCAAAAGCCCGTTGGACTCATAATGCACTTAAAGAAACATTTTAATAAGAGATGCTTTCAAAATCTCTATTATTTGTTTCACTTTAAAATGTACTTTACACAACAACCCAGTATCTTTACTTGGCCCCACTATTTAGCGTAACTAGTATGAGATGTTCATGTTGATAGTTTGCAATTCTGTTAAAACCCAAGATGGTAAGAGAAGCTGAGGGTGGCAGACTCTTTTTGTGTACTTTGGTGCTACCACAAAAGGAAGCCAGTGTCATCTGTAGCAGCCAGCCCATGATGTGTTGCTAGTGTCTGGTCTGTTCCTTTTTTGTGAGTCAGAGTCTCACTGTTGACCTGGCTAGAGTGCCAGGCATCACCATAATTTACTGCAACCTCATTTCCTGAGCTCCAGCAGTCCTCCTGCTAGGATTACAGGGTGAGCCACTGCGTAGGTCTGTTTTCTGATATTACTGCATAGGGGGTGTTGCTCACATACCCATAACATCCAGGTCAGCAGCCACTAACTGCTCATGCTGCTCCTGAGGCTCACACCTCCGGTGACTCAGGAGCAATGGCATTCTTTTTTTTTTTTGTAGAGACAGAGTCTCACTTTATTGCCCTGGGTAGAGTGCAGTGGCATCACAGCTCACAGCAACCTCCAGCTCTCGAGCTTAGGTGATTCTCTTGCCTTAGCCTCCCAAAGAGCTGGGACTACAGGCAACTGCCACAATGCCTGGCTATTTTTTGTTGCAGTTTGACGGGGGCCAGGTTTGAACCTGCCACCCTTGGTATATGGGGCAGGTGCCCTACTCACTGGGCCCACAGGCGCCGCCTAGCAATGGCATTCTTACCTGCTCCACCGCTCATTGTTATTTCCCAGGGGGAACCAGCTGATCACATACCAACACCTATTATTTATCAGCTGATTCAAAGTCAAAACTAGTGATTTTTTTCTTTTTTTGAGACAGAGTGGTATATTCATCAATACCGGGTCTGGCAGTAACCCCACTCCAGGGTAGTTACCCATCTAAACCTATAGCACTTAGATTAAAAGCAAGTCTTAGCTCAGCACCTGTAGCATAGTGGGTAGGGTGCTGGCCACATACACCGAGGCTGCCAGGTCCCACCCCAGTGTGGGTCTGCTAAACAACCATGACAACTGCAACAAAAAAACAGCCAGGCATTGTGGTGGGCACCTGTAGTTCCCGCTACTCAGGAGGCTGAGGCAAGAGACTTGCTTAAACCTAAGAGTTTGAGGTTGCAGTGAGCTGTGATGCCACAGCACTCTACTGAGGGTGAGTGAGACTGTCTCAAAAAAAAAAAAAAAAAAAAAAGGTCAGAAGAAGCCTGCAGGGTTCTGTGAGATAATTCTCACATTACTTGCACTCTTTTGAAAAACTAAGAATATAAGTAATAACAGTTTGTGAGTATTGGGGTCTTGTCTGAAGCCTTGTGCCTTAGAAAACAGGCAGGCCAGAACCTACAAAACAGGATTAACAACCTGCTGTATGGAACTCTGACCGCACTGCTGTTTGCCCAAGCAGATAAGGGTTGATAGCCCTCTGTGCAGGGGAACAGGTCTAAGGTGACATGTGTATAAAACCACGTCCTCCAGCGGGTGGCTTCCAAACTCCTTGAAAACAAAGCTGTAAAACTTAATTCTTAGAGTTAAATTGAGTGCTTATAATATAGATTACCCACCTTGCTTCATCTGTTGATTTTTTACCCTATAGAAATAAAGTTTGGAATGCATGGTTCCCTAAGAAATAATATGATTGTTCTTAAGTCAGTTTTCTGGATTCAGTGTTTCCTTTTAAGGTTAGGATAGAATAAGGAATGTTAATTATAGACTATTGATTGATGTGGTGTACGTGACTTACTGATTATAAAAAGACCCTTTGGAATAAAGATGATTGCTACTTGCCATCCTATGAGCAGTAGTCTGTTTCTTGCATGCATACAATTTTAGGCTCGGACTAACACTTGAGGCAAAGCTCTCTCCGTTTCCTTTCAGAACCTTCAACCAACACAGATGCCCTCCCTACATTGTGACCATTAAGGGGAAGTACACCAATATCCCCCTCATGTCCTCCCCCCAGCTTGAATTGAATTGAGTTTTACTCCTATGTGGGGGTGGATTTGATCATTTACTGGCTTCATATTAATATTAAGTACATTGGATATTAGCTTTTCCATTCTTGTGATACTAAAAACAATGTGTTTCAATTCTATCAGGTTAATACAAAAGACGTAAAGTCTTAATATTTTTAATGTATGCATAGTATTCCATGGTATATATATAACATTATTTGTTAATCCATACCTGAGTTGATGGGCCTTTAGGTTGTTTCCATATCTTGGTGATTTCAAATTGAGGTGTAATAAACAATCTAGTGCAAATGTCCTTATGATAAAATAAATTTTTATCTTCTTGGTAGATGCCTAGTATATGACTCTCCCATTGCAGCATCAAATGGGAGGTCTGATTTGAGTTCTTAGAGGATTCTCCATACTTCTTTCCAAAGATGCTATATGAGTTTGCAGTCCTACCAACAGTGTAAAAGTGTTCTCCTCTCTCCATATCCATGCCATCAACTGTAACTTTGGGAATTTGTGATGTTGGCTAATCTTACTGGGGTTAGGTGGTTATCTCAGGGTAGTTTTGGTTTGCATTTCTCTGATGATTAGGGATGATGAGCAATTTTTCGTATGTTTGTTATCCATTCATCTGTCTTCCTCAGAGAAGGTTTTGTTCATGTCTGTTGCCCAGTGATAGATGGGATTCTTTGCTCTTTTTTTGTTGTTATTTATTAATTTGAGTGCTCTATAGATCCCGGGTATCAAACCTTTATCATATTTGTAACATGCAAATATTTTTCTCTTCCTAAAGGTTGTCCATTTGCTTTGCTTGTTGTGTCTTTAGATATGCAGAAGCTTTTCAGCTTAAGTCCCATTCATTTATTTTGTTGTTGTTGCAATTGCCGCTGACGTCTTCTTCATAAAATCTTTCTCCAGGCTGACATCATCAAGAGTTTTTCCAACACTTTCTTCTAGAACTCTTATTTTGTGTCTTAGATTTAAATTTTTTATCATCTTTAGTCAATTCTTGTATGTAGTGAAAGGTGCAGGTCCAGTTTCAGTCTTTTACATGTGATTATTCAGTTCTCCCAGCACCATTTATTGAATAGGGTTTCCTTTACCCAGTGTATGCTTTTGTTTGCTTTATCAAAGATCAGATGGCTATAAGAGACTGATTTCATCTCTTGGTTTTCTATTCAGTTCCATAAGTTTATGTCTCTATTTCTGTGCCAGTACTATCCTATTTGATCACTGTGGATTTGTAATATAACCTAAAGTCTGATAGAGTGATGTCTTTGGGTTTGTTTTTATTACTAAAAATTGCCTTGGCTCTATAGTTTTTTTTCTGGTTCAAAATGAAATGAATAACTATGTTTTCCAGTTCATCAAAGTATGATGTTGGCATTTTAATGGGGATTGTATTGAATCCATAGATTATGTTGTGTAGTATAGACATTTTAACAATGTTGATTCATCCTAGCCAGGAGCATGGTATGTTTTTTCCATTTGTGAGTGTTTTCTGTTATTTCTTCTCTAAGGGTTTCATAATTCTCTTTGTAGAGGTCCTTCACCTCTTTTGTTAGGTGTATTCCTAGGTATTTCATTTTCTTGGAAGCTACTGTGAAGGTAATTGTCATTGATTTGCTTCTCAACTTGGCTGTTATTGGTGTATACAAAGGCTACTGATTTGTAGATATTGATTTTATATCCTGAGATATTACTGTATTTTTTTGATCACTTCCAGGAGTCTTGTGGTTAAGTATTTGGGGTTCTCTAAGTATGAAATCATATCATTGGCAAAGAGTGAGAGTTTGACCTCCTTTTCCCCCATCTGAATGCCCTTTATTTCCTTCTCTTTCCTGATTGTATTACTTAGAACTTCCAGAACTATGTTGAATAATAGTGACTATAGTGGAAATCCTTATCTTGTTTCAGTTCTAAGTGGAGAAGCTTTCAGATTTATTCCATTCAGCATCCTATTAGCTGTGGGTTTGTCATAGATGGTTTCAATCAGACTTAGGAAACTGCCACCTATGGCTATATTCTTACGAATTCTTGTTAGGAAAGGATGCTGGATTTTATCCAATGCTTTTTCTGCATTTATTAAGAAGACCATATAGTCTTTGTTTTTCCTTCTATTGGTATGGTGAATTACATTTATGGATTTGCCTATACTAATCCAGCCTTGCATGCCTGGTATGAAGCCTACTTGATCATGATGTATAATTTTAAAAAAAAAATGTAGCTCTAATCTATTGACAATGGTTTTATTATTTTTGCATCTATATTAATTTGTGAAATTGGTCTGTAGTTCTCCTTTTTATTTGGGTCCTTTCTGGTTTTGGTATCAGGGTGATGTTTGCTTCATAGAATGTGTTGGGGAAGGTTCCTTCCTTCCCTATGTTTTAAAACTTTGGTATAGGTTATAGCTACAATCTCTTCTTTGAAGGTGTGATAGAATTCTGGTGTGAAGCTGTCTGGTCCAGAGATTTTTTTGTTGGAAGATTTTTTATTGTTTCTTCAATCTCAGTACTTGATAGTCATCTGTTCAAGAGCTCTATTTCTTCTTTGTTAAGTCTAGGGAGAGGGTGTGTTTCCAGGTATTGGTTCATTTCCTCCACATTGTCAAAATTCTAGGCATATAGTTTCTTGTAGTAGTCAGAAATAATCTCTTGTATCTCTGTGGCATCTGTTGTTATTTCCCCTTTTTCATTTCTGATTGAGGTTATTAGAGATTTTGCTTTTTTCTTTCTAGCGAATCTGGAAAAAAGCTTATCAATTTTGTTTATCTTTTCAAAGAACCAACTTTTTGTTTCATTAATCTGAATGATTGGCTCGGTGCCTGTGGCTCAATTGGCTAAGGCGCCAGCCACGTACACCTAAGGTGGCGGGTTCAAATCCCCAGCCCGGGCCCACCAAACAACAATGATGGCTGCAACCAAAAAATGGCCGGGCGTTGTAGTGGGCGCCTGTGGTCCCAGCTACTTGGGAGGTGGAGGCAGGAGACTGGCTTGAGCCCAGGTGTTGGAGATTGCTATGAGCTGTGATGCCATGGCACTCTACCCAGGGGGATAGCTTGAGGCTCTGTCTCAAAAAAAAAAATCTGAATGATTATTTTTTTTCAATTTCATTTATTTCTGATTTGATTTTTGTTATTTCTCTTCCTCTGCCAGGTTTGGGATTAGATAGCTGTTCCTTTTCCATTTCCTTAAGATGATTAATTAGGTTTTTGGTGTGCTCTCTTTCTGTTTTTCAGATGTAGGCATCTAATACTATAAGTTTTCTTCTTAGGACAGCTTTTGCAGTATTTCACAGTAACTTGTTGCTTCATTGCTGTTGTGTTTGAGGAATTTAACGATTTCCTCCTTTATCTCCTCATTAACCCAACTGTCATTCAGCATAAGGTTGTTTACTTTCCATGCCTTTCTGTGTGTATGAAAATTTTTGTTGGAGTTGAGTTTCACCTTAATTGCCTTGCATTCTGAGAAGATACAAGATATACTTTCAAATCTTATAATTTTGTTGTGGCTTGATTTGTATCCCAAGATATGGTCTATTTTGGATTATGTTCCATGGGATGATGAGAAGAACATTTAGCTTTGGGATGGCATTTTCTGTATATGTCCATTAAGTTTGTTTGTTCTGGGGTCACATTTTAGTCCCTTGTATCTTTGTTTAGTTTCTGCTTAGAGGATCTGTCCAGTTCTGCTAGAGGGGTGTTAAAGTCCCCAGATATTACTACATTATGAGACATCATATTATGCAAACAAATCAAGGTCTGTTTCACAAATCTGGGAGCATTTAAGTTGTGTGCATAAATATATAGAATGGAAATGTCCTCTTATTGCATTATTCCCTTGACAAGAATGAAATCAACATCTTTGTCATTCTGAACTTTGGTTGCTTTAAATCCACTTGCATCTGAAAAGAGGATTGCAACCCCTCCTTTCTTCTGATTTCCATTTGCTTGAAATGCTGTTTTCCATCCCTTAACCCTTGATTTGTTTTTCAAGGCTAAGTAAGTCTCCTGGAGACAGCATATGGATGGCTAGTGATTTTTTTTTTTTTTATACAATCACCCAACCTGTGCCTCTTCAGTGGTGAAATCAGTCCATTGACATTATTGAGAGAACTGATAAGTGTGTTGGAGCTCTACTCATCTTACCTTGTGAAAGTCTGTTATATAGTTTTATCCTTTGCGCCACTGTAGAAGCTAACTTTTGACCTTTAGCTTCTGTGTATTTACTTCACTGATGGTCCATTGTGATGGTCAGTGTTGAGAATAGGTTTAAGTATTTCTTATAGAGCTGGCTTTATTGTGAATTTTCTCAGTGTTTGTATATCTGCAAAAGATTTAATTTCTCCATCAATTTTGAAGCTTAGTTAAGCAGGATACAGAATTCTGGGCTGAAAATTGTTTTCTTTAAGAATGTTGAAGGCAGAAGACCATGCTCTTCTGACTTGGAAGGGTTCAATTGAAAAGTATGCTGTTATCCTAATGGCCCTACCTCTACAGGTCAGTTAGCACTTACTCCTAGCTGCTTGCAGAATTTTTCCTTTCATCTTGACTTTGGACAGTTTTATTACAATGTGTCTTGGAGAGGCTCTGTTTGATTTGAGACAACCTGGGGTTCAATATCCATCTGAAAGGAGTATATTGGGGTCTTTAGTAAAACTTGGGAAGTTTCATTTACAATAGTCTCCAGTAGGGCTTCCATTCCTTTGGGACAACCTTCCTCCCCTTCAGGAATCCTTATTATTCTTATGTTTGAATGCTTCATGAAGTCTCATAGTTCTCCAGGCACCTTTTCTGCTTTCTCTCTCTTCTTTTCTGCCTCTTTGATTACCTGGGTTAACTAGAAAAACTTTATCCTCTAGCTCTGAGATTCTTTCTTCTCCATGGTCTAACCTATTTTTGATGCTTTCTACTGCCTTTTTACATTTCTTGATTGTCTCCTTCAGTTCCTTAAGCTCTACCATATCCTTTCTATATTCTACATATCTCTTATCTGACTTTTGCTTCTATCTTTCCATTTTCTCATCCATTCTTTTTGTTGTCTTTGTCATTCATATTTTAAATTCTCTTTCTGTCAAGTTCATTAATTCTTTATAGGTGCAGTCTTCTGTGATAGCTGCATCATCATGGTCCCTTGGAGGAGTTCCTCTGTTGTGGTTTTTCATATTGCCCAAATTTTTCTGCTGGTTCCTCCTCATGTGTTCTTTCTTCTTGTTCACCTCATTGTCCTCCTTTTTCCTTCTCAGTGTCTCCTTTGCTTCAGACTACCTTGTCTCAAGCTTAGGTCTTGAAGTGACCTCAGACTGAGCAAAGCCAAACTCTTCCTTGTGGTCAAAAAACAGAAGTCCTTACTATTGGTGACAATGTGTTGCAATATGTCACTGGGACACCAGGTGACAATGTGGATTTTTTAGGAAATGGAGAGCACAGACAGCAACCTCTATGGTCACTATTCCAAACTTAGTTGTCTTCAGTGATCATCGGATTATTTCCTCAATGTTAAGACCCTGCTGGTTTGGGATCTCAAATCTCATAAGAATTCTTCAGAGGCAGTTCTCACATTTTGATAGCAGGAAGTAGCTGAGAATTTCAGATTTTCAGATTTTCAGAGAATTTCAAGATTTCAGGACCCTATCTCCTTTGGGGGAAAAGAGAAGGGATCCAAAGAATGGGGCTTTAAGGAAGATAGGAGGAAAACCTGGCTTGCAAAATCTAGAAGTCTGGAGGGCCCATAAGAATGTGGGTATTAAGCAACCTATGTAACCAAGAAAAAGAGACCATCAATGACCAATAGAAAAAGGTGATACTGCCTAGAGGCACAGACAGGCCAATGAAAGACTCACAGTCAACTTCAAATGAGAAAGTATTTATACCCCTGCAGGCCTTTCCCTCTCTTCCCTCTCACTTTTTCTCCCCCAAAGAGGGACCCACTTCCAACTTTCTTTGGAAGTGCTCTAAACTTTCTCTTTGTTCTTCCTAAATAAAACCTCTTGATTACCCTGCAAAACAACAGCAAGAACAAACAAAACAAAACAAAACAAAACAACCTCAAAAATAAAAAACAAATTTTGCAATGTAAATGATATTACTGAAGAAGTGAAAAGCCAACCCACAGACTAGGAGAAAATACTTTCAAAGTCACATATGTTAATATGACTGGTATCCACAATATATAAAAGAATTCTTAAAGCTGGCTTGGCACCTGTAGCTCAGTGGCTAAGGCACTGGCCACATATACTGGGGCTGTCAGGTTTAAACCTGGCCCAGGTCTACAAGAACAACAACAACAACAACAACAACAACATAGCCAGGCATGGTAGTGTATGTAGTCCTAGCTATTTGGGAGGCTGAGGCAAGAGAATCACTTAAACCAAGAGTTTGAGGTTGCTGTGAGCTGTGACACCATAGCACTCTACCAACGGTGACATAGTGAGACTCTGTATCAAATAAAAAATTCTTAACATTCAATAATAAAAACACAAGCTACTCAGTTTTTTACAGCAAACAGGCAAATGTTTCAATAAATATTTCTCCCAAGAAGATATACAAATGACCAATAAGCACATGAATAGAGCTTAACAACATTATAATTTAAAAAAACCACAAATCAAAATATCAAAGATAAGGTTCTATAGTGCCTCTTGCCTGTAATCCTAGCACTTTGCAAGCCCAAAGTGGAAGAATTGCTGGAAGCCAAGAGAGAAGTTTCAGACCAGCCAGACCAACTCATCTCTATAAAAAAAATAACTAAAATAAAATAAAAAAGAAAAGAATGATTGACTATGTGTGGGGGCACATGTTTGTCATCCCTACACTTTAGGAGGCTGAGGCAGTCTGATTGAATGAACCCAGGAATTTGAGGTTGCAGTAAGCTATGATGATGCCACTGTACTCTATCTCAAGTAAGAGTGAAAATTTGTCTCAAAACAAAACCAAAACCAAAAATAAGCAAACAAAAAACCCACAAAGAGGCATCACCCCTTTATATTATACTTCACATCATACATACCAGAATGGCTATAATAAAAAATACAGATAAGATCAAGTGTTGGTGAGAATGTGGAGAAATTTTTAGAACCCATATATATATATATTCTTGGTATGTACATAAAATGGTGCATTCTCTGTGAGAAGTAATTTGGTAGTTTCTCCAAAAGTTAAACGTTGTGTAACCATATGACCCAGTAATTCTACTCCTAGTTATCTAACCCGCCCCAAATAAAGACATATGTTACACAAAAATTTGCACATGAATAGTCATAGCAGTATTTTAGCCAGGAAATGGGAACAAGCAAATACCCATCAACTAATGAATAGGTAAACAAAATGTGGTATGTGGTATGTCCACACAATGGAATAGAATATTATTCATTCATAAAAAATAATTTAGTGATACATACTGCAGCATGGATGAAACTTAAAAATATTAAGTGAAAGAAGTCACAAAAGACCTCATATTATGTAATCCCACGTATATAAATTTCTGCAATAAGTAAATTCATAGACACAAAAAGTATATTAGTGGCAGCCTAGTGTTGGGAATGGATATTTTGGGGGGATTGTGAAAACATTTTAAAATTAAATTATGGTGATGATTGGACAGCTCTGTAAATATACTCAAAACTGTGGAATTGTAAACTTTAAATGGGGAACTTTATGGTATGTAAATTACATTGTTAAAACTGTTAAAATAGCATCATATAATGCATAATATTTTACAAGTGCTTTTCAATTTATTAATATATTTCATGATAATGAATATTTCTACAACATTTAAAAAAAATCTTTATTTTCTACTTAATACAGAAGTAATGCATGTTCACTGGGGAAATCATTTCAACAATATTGAAATGTCCATCATAAAATCAAAGTTTTCTCACAATCCTGTTATTTAACAATATGGTTGGCTAATATTTTTCTTTTTTTGCAGTTTTTGGCCAGGGTCAGGTTTGAACCCACCACCTCCAGAATATGAGGCCAGCACCCTACTCCTTGAGCTATAGGCACCACCCAATGGTTGGCTAATTAGTGGCTGCTTAGTATTTTGTTGTATGGTTGTGTTATAATTTACTCAGTTAATTCCATATTATTTTTTAATTAACAATAGATTGGAATCAATTTCTAATAAATCACATTATTATGAGCATCTTTGTGTAGCTATTGTGCTATATACTGGCCTAATTATCTTGTTAGAACAAATTCCTACAAGTATATTTGCTAATTAAAGTGTATGGGTATTTTTAAGATTTTAAAAGTTATATATGGCTAAATTTTATCTGGAAAGAAATACAAATTTGTTTCCTAATCAGCTATTTGTAGAGTGCTTGTTTCTTCTCATCTTTTTCCAAACCTGGTTATTATCTCCTTTTCATAGAACATCATTGCCAATTTGATAGATGCAAATGATGTCATTCTAATTTGAATTTTTTTTTGCAGTTTTTGGGCAGGGCTGGGTTTGAACCCACCACTTCTGGCATAGGGAGCTGGCGTCCTACTCTTTTGAGCCATGGGCATCGCTCTGAAATTATTTTTCATTGTTAGTTTAATCAAATACTTTTTCCATGATCATTTGACTAATTTATATTCCTTTATTAATTTCCTGTTTAAGTCTATTTCTCATTTTAAAAATGGAAGTCTTTATCTCTTTTTCCCCAACTACATTCAACAGAATAATATGCAATAAAAATGTTTTATAAAAAGTTTCTGATGCTAATTTTCAAAATTAAGTGAAACAAACAGGATAAAATATGTATCTATCATACCAGCTCAATCATTTAAAGCAGATCAAGCATTAGGAAAGACTAAAAAATGTTTTCAGAGTAATCATCTCTAGACGGTAGGTTTAGATACTCTTTATTTTCTTTAAACTTTGTATTTTATGTCTTTTTTTTATTGAATGGTAACTATGTACATTAATGCACTTCTGGGGTACAGTGTGGGGTTTTCACATGCAATCTGAAATACTTCCATCAAACTAGTCAACACAGCCTTCATGTCAGTTATTGTTTTAAAACATTCACATTCTACTCTTAGAAAGATTCACTTGTACCCCTGTAAGAAAAACCTCAGAAGTGATCCCTCCAATCCCCCTCCCTCCACCCATTCCCCTCTCCCTTCTCCCTCCCCCCTTCCCATATTCTTAGGCTATTTGATTATAGCTTTCATATAAAAGGTATAAATTAGTTTCATAATAGGGGTGTGTACATTAGATGCTTTTTCCTCCATTCTTGTGATACTTTGCTCAGAAGAACATTCTCCAGCTCCATGCATGTGAACATGAAGGACGTAAAGTCTCCATCCTTCTTAATGGCTGCGTAGTATTCCATGGTGCACATATACCACAGTTTGTTGATCCATTCATGGATGGATGGGCACTTGGGCTTCTTCCATGACCTGGCCATTATGAATTGGGCTGCAATAAACATTCTGATACAAATATCTTTGTTGTAATGCAATTTTTGGTCTTCTGGGAATATACCTAATAAAGGAATTGCAGGGTCAAATGGCAGGTCTATTTTTAGTTCTCTAAGTGTTCTCCAGATGTCTCTCCAAAAGGAACATATTAGTTTACATTCCCACCAGCAGTGTAGGAGTGTTCTCTTTTCTCCACATACACGCCAGCATCTCTGGTTTTGGGATTTTATGATATGGGCTAATCTCACTGGAGTTAGATGATATCTCAATGTAGTTTTTGATTTGCATTTCTCCGATGATTCAGGATGGTGAGCATTT
>CAUYQV010023931.1:0-17482 GCA_963574575.1 Galagoides demidoff | reverse complement strand
CCAGCCCGGGCCCGCCAAACAACAATGATGGCTGCAACCAAAAGATAGCCGGGCATTGTGGCGGGCGCCTGTGGTCCCAGCTACTTGGGAGGCGGAGGCAGGAGACTCGCTTGAGCCCAGGAGTTGGAGGTTGCTATGAGCTGTGATGCCATGGCACTCTACCCAGGGGGATAGCTTGAGGCTCTGTCTTAAAAAAAAAAAAAAAAGACTATATGCTTCAAACACACTAATTAACAGAGAGAGAACTGAAGCTTCAATCAGTGCACAGCATTTTCTGGATCACAGCAAATCTAAAACTAAAACAAGTCACCTGGTTGCCAGCCTTAAGATTTCTTTTATTGGGTGGCTCCTGTGGCTCAGTATATGGGGCTGGGCTCCTGTAGTCCCAGCTACCGGGGAGGCTGAGGCAAGAGAATCGCTTAAGCCCAAAAGAGTTGTGAGCTGTGATGCCACAGCACTCTACCGAGGGCAACAGAATGAGACTCTGTCTCAAAAAAAATAATAAAATTAAAAAAAAATAAAGTAAATGACCCTTAGTCATATACTTCAGTTTTATAAACACATTTATAAATAGGGGTTGGGGGAAGGTGGTTCTTTCTTATCAGTCAATTTATAAATTCTGGAATATGGGTTTCCTTGGTAACAAGATGGCAGGCCAAGCACTCGGGCAAGGTAGGAATTTGCATCATTGTGGTATATACAAGCAGTGTTTCTGAAAAGAAGATATAGCTATTGTCAGATACTATGTATACTAAGGTTTTATTTTAAAAAGCAAAAAGAATCCTCCACGATTAATTAAGAAAATGTTTATTAAGCATCTGTTATGTTCTAGACACATTGCTAGGCAGTAGAGATAGAGACTGAGATAAAACAGTCTAATAGAAGAAACTGATATTGATCAGATAATCATCCTGTTGAATATATAATGATGAAGATAAGTGAACATCCAGACCTGACTGGAGCCAGCAGTAACTGCCCTGAGAAAGGGATACTTGAGCTGAGCTTCCAATAGGCACTAATCAAGTGGGGAGGAATGTTCAAAGTTCCCAAAAATAGAGAAAGCATGGCAAATAAGGAAGGAAGGCCAAGGTAGTTGGAACACAGGATAAAGAAGGGAGGCCAGTCCTTGCTGGGCCTCTTAGGCCACAGTAAAGAGACTGATTTGGGCAGCTTTATCCTGAAAGCTAGAGGGAGCCACTGAAAAGTTTTAAGAACCCCATAATATTCTGAAATAAAAATAAAATGTAATTTAAGTTTTAAACAGAGGATAACATGACATTTGAATGTCTCAGAGACATTTTTAATTCAAAATGTGTATTATATACATTGTATAAATTGTGTAAAATCCAATTTAATTGTTCCTCTTTTCTTATTTCCCAATTTCTGTAAATGGCACTACCATTCTTCAGATTAGTTAATTTAAAACTTCCCTCTCAGCTCGGCGCCTATGGCTCAAGTGGCTAAGGCACCAGCCACATACACCTAAGGTGGCGGGTTCAAATCCAGCCTGGGCCCGCCAAAAACAACAATGACGGCTGCAACCAAAAATAGCCAGGCATTGTGGCAGATGCCTGTGGTCTCAGCTACTTGGGAGGCTGAGGCAGGAGACTCGCTTGAGCCCAGGAATTGGAGGTTGCTGTGAGCTATGATGCCACGGCACTCCACCCAGGGGTACAGCTTGAGGCTCTGTCTCAAAAATAAATAAATAAATAAATAAAACTTCCCTCTCAGCTGGATGCCTGTAGCTCAGCAAATAAGGCACCAGCCTATACACCAGAGCTGGTGGGTTCGAACCCAGCCTGGGCCTGCCAAACAATGACAACTACCACCAAAAAATATCTGGGTGTTGTGGCACCTGTACTCCCAGCTACTTGGGAGGCTGAGGCAAGAGAATTGCTTAGGCCCACGAGTTTGAGGTTGCTGTGAGCTATGACACCATGGCACTCTACCAAGGGCAACATAGTGAAACTGTCTCCCAAAAAAAAAAAAAAATTCCCCTCTCTCCCTTTATCCTTCATCTGATTGGCTATCAATTTACTAAATTTCCCTAATTCTGTTTCCATGGTAACTTACACTCAGTATCATTTCTGCTATTATTTCACTCCAAACTGTCTACCTCTTGCCTGGACTATTATAGTAGTCTTTGAATTGGCCCTACCTCTCCGCCTACCCACTGTTACCTTTTGCCCCAAACAAACTGAGGATAACTTCCTACACATTCTTCAGGGTCCACTTTGCCCCCGGTAATATGGTCTCACCTTCCTGTAGGTACTCCCAGCACTTTGTCTGACTTCTCGAATTCTGATAAGTAGCTTGAGTGGTGAGACTCTGTTCTCCTATCTTCCATTGCCTATTACGAGTACTTAGTGCCTTGCACATACTACTCATTTAATAAGCCTTGAACAGAATAGATTGAGAACAAGGCTAAAATGGGCTCTCTGCTCCAGTTAGAAAAAGCATTCACCAGCTGACACACAGTGTGCTATGTCATGCCTCCACTTTCCAGTGCTATACTCTGGTACTGCCAAAAAGGGCAAGGATAATGTTACTTTTTAACCTATAAAGGATATAGACCTTTCTTGAACATTTCAGAAAATCAAAGCAGATTGGCAGTGACAAATTAGAGCCCTTAGAATTGTGAGAAGTACCTTAGAGCCTATAATAGACCAGTTGCCTGTCATAGATTAAAAAAAAAAAAAAGAGGCATAGCTACTAATTAGAGAGGCAAAGAGGCGTTTGTGTGACCTTCAGCACATGGATAGAAGCAGCAGTTTCCTTGCTACCTAATTCAAGAATCCTCTAAAAATTGGAGTTCATTTACTCTGACTTAAAAAGTAGGCATTGATGAGGAATATCACTGCAGGGTGGTGTACTTATAGGACGTTTCCTTCAGAAGGCCTAAAATATGTTGCTAAGGTATTAAGCATACCTTAATCCATAGTCTTCTTGTGGGATAGAAGAGAAATTTGGGTTCTGAAATCTCCGACTATTTCAAAGTAGCAGAGGCATGGGACCCCTGGACCAAACAGGCTTTATACTATTTCACACATGAAGAGTGCTTTCCAGGTTACTAAGCACTGTTAAGTCCATTTCTTATGTCCTCCTCATGACAGCCCTATGAAATGGACTGGGCAGACAGTCTTCATTCCATGTGTGGAAAAATCAAGTCACAGGGCCAGTCAGAAGTAGAACCAGAGTCTTCTGACTCCTTAACACGTGCTCGCTCCACCACACCCTGCTACTGAGTTCTAAAAGAGGAAGAAGGCTTGGCGCCTGTGGCTCAATCAGCTAAGGTGCCAGCCACGTACACCTAAGGTGGTGGGTTCAAATCTCCAGGCCGAGCCGCCAAACAACAATGATGGCTGCAACCAAAAAATGGCCGGGGTTGTGGCGGGCACCTGTGGTCCCAGCTACTTGGGAGGCGGAGGCAGGAGACTTGCTTGAGCCCAGGAGTTGGAGGTTGCGACGAGCTGTGATGCCATGGCACTCTACCCAGGGGGATAGCTTGAGGCTCCGTCTCAAAAAAATAAAAAAATAAAAAAATAAAAGAGGAAGAAACTGCTTATTTATTTATTTATTTATTTATTTTTATTTACTCTGTCTCACTTTGTTGCCCTTGGTAGAGTGCAATGGCATCACAGCTCACAGCAACCTCCAACTCTTGGGCTTAAAAGATTCTCTTGCCTCAGCCTCCCAAGTACCTGCCACAGGTACTGTGGCTCCTGCCACAATGTCTAGCTATTTTTTTGTTTGTTTGTTTTTAGCAGGCTGGGACTGTGTTCAAACCCACCGCCCTGGTATGTGGCCGGCGCCCACTGAGAGCTACCAGCGCCTCCTGAGAAACTGCTTATTTAATAGTAGCCCCTCCCACTTAAGTTGAGACTGATGGGCCTGACACATTCAGCCATTGGTTGAATCTATGCCCCTCTGCTTTTTATCCATACAGCCATGGGGGTGTTGATGTCTAAGCGGCAGACAGTGGAGCAGGTACAGAAGGTGAGCCTGGCTGTATCTGCCTTCAAGGATGGGCTGCGGGACAGGCCTTCCATTCGACGCACAGGCGAGCTGCCAGGGTCCCGCCGTGGCACAGTAGAGGGCTCTGTCCAGGAGGTACAAGAAGAGAAAGAAGCAGAGGCAGGCGCCCCAGTGGTCCAGGAAGAGAGCAGTGTCAACCGTGCAGCCTGGGAACGGCTCAGAGATGGGCGTGGAGTGGAACCTGAAGAGTTTGACAGGAGCAGTCGTTTCACACCACCTGCCTTCATCCGCCCCACCCGGAAGCTGGATGATGACAAGCCTCCAGAAATCTGCCTAGAGCCCAGGGAGCCTGTGAGTGTTCAGTTAGGGCAGGATCCACAAGTCTTAGTCCATCTGAGGATCAGGCAGCAGGACAGGGGAGGCCTGGGTGTAGTTAAGGTGAGACTCAAATTTGGAGCTGAGTCCAAAACAATCTTTGAATTTCCTCCACAAGAGTAAAAATGTTTTGTTACATCCTGGAATTCATCTCAGTGAAACCCTTGGGGCAATGAGTGATAAGGAATGACACCATAGTGGGTCTTCTGCCAACCTTCCTGCTCATGTATTCTCAACCACAGATAGTACTACTCCCTGTAGGAAGCATTAGGAGGGGAGAGTTTGGGGAGTCACAATGACTAGAGGTTGCTACTAGTATTTGGTGCCAAGAAAACCAGGGATGCTAAATGTCCTGCAGTACCTGGGACAATCTCTCAGATAGATTGTTTTTTTCCCAAAATGCCAGTAGCATCCCTGTTCATAAACATAGTCACAAAAGCCTGAACAACTGGAAGAGCTTCCTGGTTCTTGTCTTCCAGAAAGAAAGCTCTATTGCCTTAATAGTGGCTTCAGTTAGACATGTTTGTTTAGGCTGCTCCAGGGATACTCAACCCCATGCAGGTAGCTCTGTGCTTAGTAGCCATAGGATCTAGCTGCCTATGCTTACACATCCTACTCACTCCTGCCATCTTTCTTCAGGTTGTCAACGATGAGATGTGTGATGTCTGTGAGGTTTGGACAGCTGAGAGCCTGTTCCCATGCAGAATCTGCACCAGGGTTTTCCATGATGGCTGCCTGCGCCGTATGGGTTACATCCAAGGAGAAGGTGCAACGGAGGTGACAGAGATGGCCCACACGGAAACAGGCTGGAGCTGCCACTACTGTGTGAGCCTGGATGGCAGGGACAACAGGACTTGGCACTTTTCCTGGAGGCCCAGTCTTAGAACACTTGTTCCTGGGCAGTGACCTAAAGAGTTTTCTAATAGTACATATGAGGTTCCTAGAGCTAGGATGTGGTTTCTCAACCTCAGAACTATTGACCTTTGAGGCTGGAAGGTTCTTTGTGAGGGGGCCAGATGCACTGTAGGATGTTTAGCAGCATCTCTGGCCTCTAGTCTATTAGATGCCAGTAGCACACACCCCGAGTGGTGACAACCAAAACTATCTCCAAATATTACCAAATGTGTCCTGGAAGGAACAAAATCACCCCCAGTTGAGAACCACTGAGATAGAGGATTAACTGAGTTGAATGAGTCCTAATGACTCAAAACTATTTCTGTTTGGAGCAGTCCTTTCTCTAATAGTCTGTAGTTGTCATTAATTGTATTTATCTGAAAACCAACCTGAGATCCTAACCAGCTTGCTTCCAATAGGGATAGATTCTGTCACAGGAAAACATCTTAGTTCTGAGATCTTACTTGGCCATCCCTTGACTCTTAAAAGCATTTGTCCTTTATCTCTGAAGTGGTCAATATGTGAATTATATAACAAAGCTCTATTGATTCAGAACTCTACAAATTATACATAGTATATAAATGCCTTACCTTTTAATGAAGGACAGAGTCTAAGGTTTCCACTGGAAGCCAGATTCATATCCATTTCTTACCACACCTGAATAGAGTGCAAGCCTTGGCGTGCTGATCTGTGTCTTGCAAATCTCTCCATCATTTATTGATCTCAGAGTGAGGAGCATCTGCTGATCCCCCTCTTATTCTTACTGCCTAGAAAAAAGCAGAAGTGTGCTGTTTTCTAACAAATAACTCTCTCTATGGCTCGTGCATAAAATAAAGTATAGAACAATTATTTTGAACCACTTAAACACCTTTCTCCCTAGATTATACCACAGCAGACCCTGCTGTACAGACAGCCTTCTCTCATACCAGTCACCATAAGTCTGATGCCCGGCTTTCCTTTGGTGACTCTGTTTCTCCATGTGCTGAGGCTGTGTGACTGGGTTAAAGTGTCTCCTTCCTGACCCCTAGGAACCCACTGCTCCCTTCCCAGGCTTCTGTCACTGTTCTACCATCATTACCACCACTCTCCACTGGGCTTTTCACAAAGGTTTCTTTGAAGCTCCTGCCCTTTCTTTCCTTCCCTTCATAGTCAGTCTTCTTAAAAGAACTTCATCGTCTCCTTGTGGCTCCTCAATCACTTGTAAGTGACTTCTGCATCCATCATTCTGCTGAATTGTCTCTTCCTAAGGTCACCAATGACCTTCTAAACATTAAACCCAGTGACCTTTTCTCAGGCATCTTCTCACTTAACATCTTTGAAGTAGTTGGTGCTTCTTTATTTTCCCCTCTTTTTTTAGGGTTATGTATTTTTATGAGAATTATCACACAAGATATAGAAACTAGAGAAAATAGAAAATCAACAAAATCCCACTTCACTTGTATAACCAGTATTAACATTACTTCCTACATTGTGTAACTCTCTTTTCTTAGTATCCAGTACCTTCTTCTCTACTGATTCTCCTCCAACCCTCTTTTTTGACCTGTCTTTCTCAATGCCCTTAGTTTCTTGCCTCAGTCCAAAATTCTGGTGTATCTCTGGGTTCCGTTATTAACACTCTTCTTTTCTCACTGTATACTGTCTCTTTGGGTGATTTCATCTACAGCCACCATCTAAGCACTAATGACTCCCATATCTCTGTGTCCAGACTTAAATTTCCTGTCTCTTAGACTTATCCATCTTGATGTCTCCTAGGTATTTCACATTCAATGTGCCCCCAAATGAAATGGAGGAAGCCTCCACTTCTTATCTCTATGAATAGTAATACCACCCCACCCCACCCCCAGTTACCAATCCCAGCTTATTTCTCTTCCTCATCCCTCACATCCAATAAGTCAACAGGTCCTCCTGATGCTGCCTGTACTATCTCTCACATCTCCCCTCTGACTTCTCCCCTCTCAGGTTTCAGTAGCTACTTATCTTTTCTTACCTGTGCTATTGCAATAGCTACCTAACCTCCCCATGCCTCCCTACACCTCCCTGATTTTCTGTTTTCTCTAGTTTCCATATCTTATATGATAATTCTCATAAAAATACACAAACCCTCCAGACTTTACTCCTCCAATCCATTTTTCACACAGCAATCAGAGATCTGACTGTGACACTCTCCATTTAAAAACCATTCAGTGGTTCTCCTTTGCCCTCCGAATAAAAGCCTGGGCTAGAGTGCCCTGGCCTCAGCATAGCTCACAGCAATCTCAAACTCCTGGGCATAAGTGATCCTTGTGCCTCAGCCTCCCAAATAGCTAGGACTACAGGTTCCCACTAATTAATTAATTTTCTATTAATTAATAGAAAACCACTAATTAATTATTTTTCTATTTTTAGTAGAGACAGGGTCTAACTTTGCTCAGGCTAGTATTATATCAATTTTTTTAAAGTGTTGTTAGGCACAGTGACTCACTCCTAGACTCCCAACACGTTGGGAGGCCAAGATAGGAGGATTGCTTGAGTCCAGGAATTTGAGGCAAGCCTGGACAATGTATTAAGACCCCATCTCTACAAAAGATAAAAGAAAAAACTTAGGTGTGGTTGCACACACCTGTCATTTCAACTACTTGGGAGGCTGAGGCAGGAGGATTGCTTGAGCCCAGGAGTGTGAAGTTATAGTGAGCTATGATTGTGCCACAGCATTCTGGGGGACAGAGTGAGATCCTATCTCAAAAAAGAAAAAATTATAGAAAAAAGTGAAGAGTGGTTTAGGTTCTTTATGAAACCCACAAATGAACACTCATTAAATATCTGTTCTTGTTCTTTACTGGTCTTTTAGGTAAAAAATTAACTTTCTACTAGAAAGAATCTTTGATAGTTTAAGGACTATCTAGTAATTTTAACAAAATAAGGTATCAGTGCTCATTTGGAATTGGAACTTTTATAGCACCATGAAAAATTCATTTGAGTTTAGAAACCTTGTCACAATGGCATCTTTTAAACCCTACTAGAGTTATTTAAAGTGATACAAATCAGCTCAGCACCTGTAGCACCAGTGGTGAGGGCGCCAGCCACATACATCAAGGGTGCCAGGTTTGAACCTGGCCCAGGACAGCTAAACAACAATGGCAACTGCAATAAAAAGTAGCCAGGCGTTGTGGCAGGCACCCATAGTCCCAGCTACTTGGGAGGCTGAGGCAAGAGAATTGCTTAAACTAAAGAGTTGGAGGTTGCTGTGAGCTGTGATGTCACAACACTCTACCAAGGGCAACATAGTTAAACTCTGTCTCAAAAGTAAATAAATAAATAAATTGATACAAATCATTAGAAACAGAGGTAGAATTAAACTTCTTAAATAAAATACTTCTGAGCACAGCCTAACACAGAAGCCCAATACATGAAATGGATACAGAGGGATGTGCTCTAGGTTATAGAGGTAGGGATTCACAGTGCCCTGTCAGTGAGTCCTTATTCCCTACAGTAGCTTTCTAAGCCACTTCCAAGAGCTCCCTGGGTTAGCTTGGAGGATAATTTGAAAAACACTATTTTAGTAAAAAGGACTCAGGGGTAGGGTCGGGATATCTGGGTTCTGAGAAAGATCTGCCCCAGAGTTAAGGTAACTCAGAGCAAGTCCTTTATTTACCTTTACTAGTGCCTCAGTCTCCTTGATTGTGAACAGAAGGCTGGGATTAAATGATCTTGGAATTGCTTTCTATTTGAAATACGATTTCTATCCTTCTTGATCCTTGCCTTTCTTACTGGCTTGTATGGCCAGTGACTCAGCTCTTCCTTATTTTCAGGACAACCTCAACTTGCTGCTTACTGAGGAGGAAATGTATAGCCTCACAGAGACCTTTCAGCAGTGCAAAGTCATCCCTGGTAAGGTTGGATGGTGCTGCTAGGATGGAGAGGGGTTGGTCAGATTGCTCCTTCATGCTTGCTAGGCTGAACTATGAAAGGAGTATTTTAGGTTTAGGGGTTGGGGGGACAAGAGGCAGATGATTCCTTGTTCTTGGCTTGTTGGCCACAGAGGCTTACACTACCTGCTATAGCCTGAGTTACCCTGGCTATGGGAGGTAAAGATTCAACAAGAGCTGTGAGTGTGGGGGCATTTAGGGTATCCTAGAGGTGAGTGGAGGTACCTTGGACGGACAGGTGTGGCCAGCATGGGGTGCCTCCCACAGATTGCTCCCTGACACTGGAGGACTTTCTGCGCTATCGCCACCAAGCAGCGAAGCGGGGGGGAAGTGACAGAGCCCTGAGCGAGGAGCAAGAAGAACAGGCAGCCCGCCAGTTTGCAGCCCTGGACCCTGGACATCAAGGCCACATAGAGTGGCCTGACTTCCTGTCCCATGAGTCCCTCCTACTTTTGCAGCATTTGCGTCCTCAGGTGAGGGCAGCTGGGGTAAATGTCCATGAAATTTGGGTTATAGGACTAGGAAGCATGCTGGATGGTTGGGAGAACAATGGATACTATCTGAGCAGTGACCAGTACACAGAAATGGGCCCAGAATCCAGCCCATGCCCAGGTTGGGAAACTAACTAAGGAAGATTGATTGCACTGGATTCCACTGAAAGTGTTGATGCTACCAGAAAGGCTGTAGGCAACTTCTAAAGGAGGCTGCAAAGGGGGTAATAGAGGTAGGATTCTCTGTGGATTGATGGTTTATAAGATGTCACCTCTGAGATCTTGTCTCTTCTTCCCCAGAATTCTCTGTTGAGGCTTCTGACAGTTAAGGAGCGAGAACGAGCCCGAGCCACCTTCCTGGCACTGGGCAGTGGGAATGCCATCAGTGAGGCAGAGTGTGGCCGCGCCCAGCATTCTTGGTTTTGCAAACGACTTACAGAAGCTCCATCCTGCAGTGTCAGGTCTACTTCTTACAAGTCCCCACCCCGACTTGGCCTCCCTTCTTGCTTTTTTCTTGCCAGTAGCCCTTGGTGTAAAATATACCTCCCTGCTTCCCCTGCCAACAGCTGGATGAGGATCCTGCTGTGCATGAGGCAGAGGATGATGATGCCCATTGGCCAAGGGATAGGGCAGCTTCTATTCTAAGCTGTGTTGCCACATGTCAGAAAGGCCTGGACGTGCATGTCTGGGGCCATGGGCTAAACAGTGTTTGGGAGGGTCAGGGACCAGGCCTTTCACTATCCCACTCCTAAGCACATGTCCTTGTGCTCAGCAGCATCAGCCATGTGGGTCCCATAGCTGACAGCAGTCCAGCCAGCAGCAGCAGCAAGAGTCAGGATAAGACCCTGCTGCCCACAGAGCAGGAGTCCAGGTGAGTAGAACCTCCTCACCTGTCTGTCTGTACCCTCTGCACCCCTCAACATATACACACAAGTACGAGCAGCCATTACCCACTTCCCAGAAACCACCTCCGGGACTACACATGTTCCTCCAGACCCCTGAAGCCAGGGATCTGGACAGCACAGCCAGCCATAACCATGTCAGGCATGAGTCAAGGCTTCTCTGAGTTATATGCCTACTCAAAGCATGCTGCCCTGGAATCAGATTTCATGAGCTTTCAGGCCCTGCAACCAGCTTTATGAACCTCTTCTTTGCTTCCACTCTAGATTTGTGGACTGGCCCACCTTCCTGCGAGAGAATGTCCTCTACATCTTGGCTGCTCGCCCCAACAGTGCAGCTATTCACCTGAAACCCCCAGGATAGCATGGAGCAGAGAAGCTTGGTTCAGGGACAGTGACATCCTCTCCCTCCTTTCCTCTCTCCCTTCCCCCTCCAACCTCTGGCACTAAGACTCATGGGGATGGGGCCCTGCCAGCATCTTAACTTGTCACTGAGCTGTAGAGCACTGAAATTACCATTGCCCTCACAACAGAGGCAATGAATGCATTGCCACAGCAAAGAAGCCTGGAAGCTGTAGCCGTACCTGCTCCTGGACCACCTCCTGCCCTCACATAGACTGGACCTGCCACCACACACATATGTGCATGCACTGCACACACATGCACATACATGCCTAGCTGTCCATGTCTTCAGAAGCCAGTTTATTTTTGAGTTGAAACAGGACCAAAGTCCCTTTGTGAAGGCCCTAGTATAGAGGAGGGAGTCTTTATTCACCCTTTCTGTTGACCAGTTCTGATTGCCAATAGATAAGCCTCTCGCCAAGTGATTCTTAACAAGGGGACATCTCAGACTCACATGGCTTCCTTGAGATGCTGACAGACCCCTCTTCCCTCATTGAAAATCCTTTCTGTGGGGCAGTGCCTGTGGCTCATTGAGTAGGGTGCCAGCCCCACTAAGGGTGGTGGGTTCAAACCCGGTCCAGGCCAAACTGCAACAACAACAACAACAAAAATAGTCGGGCGTTGTGGTGGACGCCTGTAGTCCCAGCTACTCGGGAGGCTGAGGCAAGAGAATCGCCTAAGCCCAGGAGTTGGAAGTTGCTGTGAGCTGTGACACCACAGCACTCTACCAAGGGCAATAAAGTGAGACTCTGTCTCTAAAAAAAAAAAAAAAAGAAAGAAAAGAAAGGAAAGAAAATCCTTTCTGTGGTGAGCCACTGTCACTAGTCGGTGTGTACAATGTGCCTCGGCTGTATTGAGGTGGGAGAATAGTTGAAAACCACCGTTGCAGTTCAGCCTATTATTTATTCAAATTCTAATTCCAGGTGGCAGAGAAAGCAATTAGCTAGTAGAATCCTGGTTAGAAAAGGGGCCTCTCCCAGAGACACAAAATGCCAGGAACTTCTCAGCCAGGTCATCCAGGTCCAAAAGTCTGTAGCAGAACAGTTAAAAACCAAGGCGAGTCTTCTTAGCTCTGTTTTTCAGGTGGTAGCTCATGCCCAGATCCGCCAGGGCTCTGAAAGGAACAAATACGATGGCAGGAGTTACAACCCTCTGTTATATGCTTTAGCCAAGTCAGCTACCACAGACCAACAAGGACATAGTCTGGATGGAAGAGGAGAGGCTCAGGCTCTTGGATTGTTCCTGCTCAACTCAGCCATAGACTTAGGCTGATCTCTCTGTGTGGAGATCACAGCCAGCCTCTTCCACAGCCCAAGAAAGCAGCTCTGCAGACGCCACAGCAGACTCCTTTCAGCCATCCTGACAATGAGGACAAGAGGCTGCAGCTTACGAAGATTTGCATCTCAGCTCTTTCAAGCAGGGGGGTCCTAGGAAACCCTCACAGAAGTTTTCCCCTTCTCCCCAGGGGGTGTGCCCTCATTTGCTGCTTCTCCCACTGCTCACTGCACGTCCTTCTCCACCAGGCTGGGTCCTCCTGGCATGGGAGGACTTTGGAGACAAGCACAGGCTGCCACAGTGCACCAAGCCTGGACTCCAAGCCCACCTCCCCTTCCTAAGTTCTTGTGAAATTCTCAAGTCAGTGCAGGTTGTGCATCACCCTGGGGTCCAGGTTCTAGGTTTCTGTTTCCAATCTAATGACTTAAGTATTGCCAGATATGACTACCAAGAGTTATTCAAGATGGAGTTGAGCTCAGTCATGCAGAAGCTAACATATCTTCATTTCTCGAGGCACTCACACTAAATTGAGTACTTACAGAAGAATGTTCATATCTCTCAGTGTTGAGATCCTCAGAGGAAAGCAAGGAGCTGCAGCCAGGGACTAGTAAGAGCCCTGTGTAGTCTCCTCTTGTAGGAATCACTTGAGCTGGGAGCAGGACAATTAACTACTGGGGTTGAATTACTTAGGACTGAAATGAAGCAGACAGGAGACAAATATTCATATGTATGGCCCTGAACATTTCAAAACCCACATCTTTTGTAAATACTCCTCAGCTATACTCCCAGGACTGATGAGGGGTCATTATTCAGTCTAGTCAAAAAAACAGAAAAGAAAAGAAAGCACATGAATCTTGGGCCAAGGACTGCATCTGAAGCAACCAAGCCTGGGGATTTGTGCTGAGAACATTAAAGTACATAAAGCACAGGGGCTCTTGCTTACTCTCCTGGCAGATCACCCTCTGTGCCAGTGGCCTTGGGCTGCTTGATCTCATGGAGAGGGCATTTTAAGTAAAGACAGTACTGGGCTTTGAGATATGAACAGCTTTTTTCTCCTGCCTCATCAGTCACAGGGACTGGAAGTCCATCTTTTGCCCTGACCCTCCACAGATCAAGGTAACGCCTACCTCTTTGGAGTTGCTGCTTCTAGCTCTCTGTGAGTGAATGGTGACAGTCCATGGGTTGCTGGATCAGGCCTGCTCTATCCCAGGCCCTGGAGTTCTGTCATGACAGAGCAGGCCCATTTGGGATCACCCTCCTCCCTATTCTAGAACAGCAAGCTTCCTTGGTGAGGGCGTGCTGCAGAGGGCCCAGGAAATGCTACCTCCAGCAAAGAATAGATTCCCTGGTCCCTAAGAGTCCTAGGAAGTAGAAAAGCACAGAGGAGCAGTTGGGCCCTTCACCATAGGCATCTAACTTTTTACCAAATGGAAAGTTTCATTGTTCTCCTAGTCCAGTCCAGAATTGCAGAAGTCCCATCCCAAACCCCCATCCAGAATCTTCCATTATAGTGCCCTAATCCCTAGAGCCCCTCTGCAGTATGTGCGGGGATTTTAAAACATTTATAAACCTAGTGAGGCCCTTTCCCTTTTCAAGCCCTTCCATCACTGTGACTCTTTGAAATTCTGCCAAGTACAAATATGAATGTCTGGCTCTCATAAGAGTATGAGAAAGTGTTTTAATCTTTTCTTGGCTGCCCAAAATTGAGATCAGTGCTTTTCCAAGCACACCACCACCACCACCATCCCCAACCAAGGAAGGCTTTGGTTACAGATCTGTTCCCTATGAAAACCACTTGCTAGTTTTCTCTTCCCTGTGTTCATGTTTAAATAGGGGGCAGCTGGATAAACAGAGCTGCAGGGACAGAGGGCTAGCTGAGCATGTGGCTGTGGCCATGTAACCTCACCAGATCTGCTTCTTGGTTTTTTTCTCCTGAAGCCAGCCTTCGCCAACAAAATGGTTGAGCAGTGGCCCCTGTGGGATCTAGGGATGGAGCAGTGCCCTCATGCCTAGGGACTGATCCAAGTCTCAAGTTTTCTTCTTTAAGGACAGCAACAGCAGAAACCATGAGATACATTGCTTCTTTCTGCCCTCAGCCCAAGCAACTGGGGCTGGAAGTGCAAACATTGACTTTTCTGGCTCTGGTGCTCCCTATGGGCTGTCACTTTGGCCTTGTTTAAGTGGCCAGGTCTTGGGGTTCCCCTAATCCTACCACCAGTATGGAAAGCACAGAACTAAACTGCCAGGGTTGTGCCCAAGCCTCTTATACCAAAGCACAACCTCAACCATTGCAGGTATCACAGCTTCAGTAAAAGTGCTGCCAGGAAGATCTAAAGCCAAGATGAAAGCTTAGCAGAAACTGTCAGGGCCTCAGGCCAGCCTTGACTACCCCAGAGCCAAGAGTAACCTCCAGGCAGGACTAAGAACTGGTAGCAGGCTCTAGTGACCCTGTAAGCATGTTCCCTTCAGACTAGTAAAGTAAAGGCAAATAACATGCATGGTAGTAAAAGGCAGAACAAGCTTGATAACCAGAATTTCAGGACATCCTGGCAGCACCTATAACTATGGTCCCTTTTTACCCCACTCCTATTTACAGTGAAATAAAATTGCTACTTTTATTCAGGCCACTTAGTTTGAACTTGCCCAAGGTATGTCTCTGGGCCCCTGGCTGCAGCCAGACAATGGAATCTCCTGGAGTGGGAGATCTTAATGCATAATGCCTGGTCATGACAGCTCAGCTCTGGAGTGGGGTGGGACCAGGCATTTTTCCTGTTGTTGCTTTCCTGCTGCCACTATTTTTGGCAACCTTGAAGGGAAAAGAAAATGAACATGTTAACAGAATTTCCACTAGCCCCAACCAGCACTCTGAGCCACATGCCTCAACGAGCATAGCGGAGAGGTCAGTCTGGTCTGGGCCAGTGACTAAGAAGCTCAGTTGCAAACCAGTCTGCATAGCACTGGGTAGGCACAATCACAGATGAGACATCAAGCAGCAAGGCCTCTCCATATTCCTGGTGAAGCAAAGGACTTCAGGCTTACCTCCAGCCAGTTGGGGTTGGCCTGTGATCTGTGTCCCAGCCAAACAGCTTATGAGGAGGGCTCTGAGAGCACTTGAATAACAATGCAGGATCCATGCCCCCTGGTCCCTCATTCCTTTCCCATGTGCTTTTCTGCGGAAGGTAACTTGACAGTGAGCTGAAGGGGACACCCCCAGGCCCTGTCTCTCCATCTCTACTGCTGCATGCTCCTCCCTGTGGCCAGCCTTCACAGACACTCCAGAAGGAGCTGCTGCTCCCAAGGCTGGGCCCAGTGGAAATCATAATAAAGAGATTGTGATGCTATTTTGGCTTCCTGTTTCCTGTTGTTTGGGGAACCTGCCATTTCTGTGTAGTTTCTCATTATTGACCAATTCCTGAGTCTGAGCATAAGACAGGGCAGCTGTGGCCTCCAAGAAGATAGCAGTGCACTGTGGCTGAGCCTTCCTGGTCCTGCCCTTTCCAATAAGCAAGTGACAGTTGGGGATAGGGGTACCACATGTGCAGACCCAGATGTACAGATACCTCTGTGTTCCACTACAGATACAGAGGGGACATGGCACTGAAGGGAGAATCCAGAGTGATTGAAGAAATTGAGACAGGTCTCTCAATTTGTCTTTTATATTGTTTATCCCTCTCCACCAAGAGCTAGTGTTAGATGTTTTGCCCAATTCCTGCTGAGCTACAAAGTAGTGAAGTTCGTTGGCTGTTTTCTACTGGTCTTCTAGGCTGTCTCTGACCTGAGAGTTACCTCCCCATTTTTGCAAATTGTTTTAATGTGATATGATAGAGTGAGGAAAACTAAAGTCCTCCCTTTTACCTGGTGAGAACAGAGCTAAGTTACCTGTGGATGGGAAGGCATCTCTAGGCTGGATCAGAGGCAGATATTCTTCCAAAACCAGAGGGGGTCCTAAATACAATTACTAACAGTTTTGAGCACTTACTACACAACAGGGAGTGCTTTGATAAAGCAGCTAATCTTCAACCCTATGAGATTATAGATGAAGAAAGAGGGGACCAGAGATGCTGAGTTTCTCAAGGTTATACAATCACACTGCTAGGAACTGGGAGAACTAAATAGTGTACCTTCAGCACCCGTGTTCTTGGCCACTTTATGTGCTGTCATAGTATACCTCAAGGGAACCACTGATACGTGGTCTAACACCTCCCTTTCCTCCCTGGGAAAAGACATGGACTGGTAACCAGGCATGTAACCCCGTCACAGATTTCCTACCACCTGCACAACTCACACCACTCACTCACTGGTCTTCCCTGCATATTTCCTGTGAGGGTCCTCCAGACTCAGAGCACCTTAATGACCTTCCACTAGCCCCTTCTCTTTGTCTCCAGGATCAGTGAAGCACTGGGACAGAAAGAGTAGCACTTTAGACTCCCCTAGGACTGTTCCTCTTGCCAACTGCTGCTTGCTTCAAGAGCTGGCTCATGCCTCCATTCCACACAAACCTCCACCCACCCTGTCCTGCTTTGACTTAAGTGCACTCCCTCTTTATCCCAAGGGAAAGTCTCCACAAAGACAAGCAAAGCCTTTTTTGCTGAACATGTTCTCTCTCCCACCTCACCTTTTTAGGGATTGCTTGGAGTTTGACTTTGCTGAACCTCAGTTTCCTCATATGTAAAAATCTGGAAAAGAATCCCTGCCCTGCAAGCTTCCTGGGATGGTAGCTGAGTGAAAACAGAATGAGTTTAGTGAGCAGAGAGAGGATTGTACACTGTAAGGCACTAAATAGCAAGGATCTCTGCTCCATCTGAAGGCTGTGTGTTATCCCCACCATCCCACAAGCCCATGCATAGCTAGGGGTGCCTCTGTCCACAGTGCTGAAGTCACACTCAGCCAAGCCAGCTGGTGACCTCCAATCCCTCTTTATCCTACTTCTTCCTTTTTTCTTTCTTTCTTTTTTTTTTTTTCCAAGAGTCAGAGTCTTGCTCTATCACCCAAGCTAGAGCACAGTGGTGTGGTCCTAGCTCACTATAATCTCAAACTCCTGGGCTCAAGAAATCCTCCCACTTCAGCCTCCCAAATAGGTGGGACTATAGGTACACACCAGCAAGCCTAACTAATTTTTACAATTTTTTCTTTTCTTTTTTTTTTTTGAGATGGAGCCTCAAGCTATCCCCCTGGGTAGAGTGCCATGGCATCACAGCTCACAGCAACCTCCAACTCCTGGGCTCAAGCGAGTCTCCTGCCTCCGCCTCCCAAGTAGCTGGGACCA
>CAUYQV010023928.1:0-17580 GCA_963574575.1 Galagoides demidoff | reverse complement strand
CCCCCCCCCCCCCCCTGGACCCCCGCCCCTTGGCCACCCATAAAACACTGCGAACACCCGCGCGGGGGGGGGGCGCGCCCCCCGGAACAACGCACAGTAAACTGTGACCTACAGTCTAAAACCTTACATATCTAATGAAGTAATAGCTCTTTTAGCTTGCAAATCACCATCTTTCCTTGATGTCAAACCTTGTATTTAGCATCTCCTGTAAATGTTAGAATTTGAAGTAAAGGCAAACTGGTGTATTGGTGTAAATTCTTTGTAATGAAAATTTTATCAATGCTTCTGTCATATTTATAAGAAATTTTCTTGCTTTACGAATTCACTTAAATAATTTCAAATTGGGAAATTCATCAATCAAATGATAACTCCATGTTGAGAAAAATAACCTCCTTGTTTTTCATCTTGTCTTGTTAACTGTGGCAGGTTGCAATCTGGATGCCCTCCAGATATATGAGTCCTAAACTTGAAGAGCTAATGGCCAACAATATTTGGTGCGTCATAAGACTCAGAAAGTACCATATTCCTATCTCTGTGTTTTTAATAGATTGTTCATTAGTTAAACATACAGAAACAAAGTATTATTTCATTGATGATTGTTAAACATTAGCTGTTGAAAAGTCAAAGTACTAGCATTTGAATTATGTTCATATTTTAGATATTGTTAATATTTAATCAAAAGATACCCCTGAGGTAAACCCATCCATGTTGGGTATTAAGAAAAGTACTTTCCCTTAAAACTTTTCTGAATATAAAACTTTTTCTCATTTCTTAAATTGCAAGTTTTGATACTTGCAATGAGTTATGACCCCCAGAAAATGGTCATAAACATTGAGAATGCCGTTTTGTACTAATAGCAAGATTTTTTCCTTAAAAAAACAAGGAAATTTATGCTTCTGAGGTTGGTGTTGAACGAAGACTGGCACTGTCAGTTTAATTTATTCTGATTCACATCGTTCATCTATATCCACTGAGGTCTTCATACATACACAATTTATTCATGATTGCTAGGACAAGCAAAAGGAGGAATGAATTTAAAGAACATTGGACTTTTTTTTAAGAAAAAAGAGAGTTAAGAAGTCTGAAAGTGATAATAAAACGTATGGGGCAAAGAAGAACACGATGTAGAGAATAAATCACAAGAACTAACAGATGATACATTTATTTACATTGCAATAATAATTTCACACAGTTTTTGTTATTTTTAAAAATAAACCCTAAAATAATTATTCTGAACTCTTTTCAGTAAACAGTCATAATGATGAGATTAAATGAGCTGATGAGCCAGCTTTATGTCTGCTTCCCTCATTACTATTTGCAAGTTAAATATCTCAAAAAAATCATGTGGGGAAAAAAGCTTGCTGCTAATAACTAGTGAAGCCATTTTGAAGATATTTCAAAATCCATGAAGTGCCAAATAGAACAATTACATTTACCTGTCAACACCCCTCCCATGTACACAGCTACAGATCCAAGTTGTATGGATCTGTTCTTCAAGTTATATCCTATAACTGGAGGATCTCTTTATTTTTACCTGATCTAATTTCCTTCCATTCTATTTAACATGTATTTGGGAAATCTCTATTTTAATAACCCCTATTCATATTCTATTTTATTTCACTCATTCGACAAACATTACAGTGTCTACTGCAAAGAATCTGGTTAAGTAATCTCTGTAAGTTTCAGGTTCTCCATTAGTAAGACAGTAATAATAACACTACCTATCTCATCATGAGTTCTGATGATTAATATGATAATACAAAAAAGGACTCAGAATAAGGTGATCTAGTAAGTGTTCATTTATAATCAGTCAATATCATAATGATCATCATGATTATCATTGTTCACTAGAGTTTGTTTACTGGGATATGGAATCCTCACATGGGGATGAGATGGTAAGAACTGTAGGAATAAGAATTGTGAGCCAAGGGCGGTGCCTGTGGCTCAGTGAGTAGGGCGCCAGCCCCATATACCAAGGGTGGTGGGTTCAAATCCAGCCCTGGCCAAACTGCAACAAAAAAATAGCCAGGCTTTGTAGTGAGTGCCTATAGTCCCAACTACTCCAGGAGCTGAGGTAAGAGAATCACCTAAACCCAGGAGTTGGAGGTTGCTGTGAGTTGTGAGGCCACAGCACTCTACCAAGAGCAATAAAATGAGACTCTGTCTCTAACAAAAAAAAAAAAGAATTGTGAGCCAAGACAGGGCTGAGGGTAAGTATCCCACTTTTCAGTTTTTAATCTATAGCAAATAGGTTTAGAAACATAGATTTTAGTTCAAAACATTTCTGACAATGAAAAGAACCAGAGGAAAGAGGCTCACTTCCATGGCCCTATCCTTACCTATCAACAGAAGTAGACGTGGTCACCTGAAAAAGCTGGAAAGAAAACCTAGGGTAAGGTGACCAGACGTCCCACTTTTGGTGGGACAGTCCCAATTTTTAACAATTTGTCCCGCTTCCCACTGCGTTTTAAAAAAGTCCTGATTTTTGGAAAGAATGCATGACAAGCTAGGGAACAGTGGGAGAATGGAAAGGGAATATATAGTTTTCAGCTGCTGAAAAGGTTAATGTAACTCCATTTGGGAATGAAGAGGTTAATGTAACTTCATCTGGGAATGAAAAGCCTAATGTAAACTCCCTACTCCCCTCCTGGGCAAGGGACTCCCTCCCTTACTTCTAGGCAAGGACAATTACCTCAGAAGGAGCCAAACTGTCTGGAACAAACAAGTAGCCCCCCCCGCCCCAGGAAGTTGACCAGACCGTCCCGTTTTTAGCAGGACAGTCCTGATTTTTAACAAGTTGTCCTGTGTCCTGCAGCATTTTAAAAAAGCCCTGATTTTTGGAAAGAATGTACGACAAGCTAGGGAACGTGGGAGAACAGGAAGGGAATATACAGTTTTCGGCTGCCATGTGGCTATTTCTTCAGGATATGCATTTTATATTATTTTTGTTAAATTTATAATGTTAAATTCTAATAATAACAAATAATTATTGAGAACTGATTATTGAGAACTGCTTATCAAAGTTTGCATTGTTGTCAGGCCCCGCTTCCCCCAATGGTTTCCCACTTTACCAATGTTAAAATCTGGTCACCTTATTCTAGGGGTCACTCTACTTACTTCTCAGTTGCTCAAATATTTCTAAGTGACAAGGAGAGGCTGGGCAGAAAAGACTCGTAGAATTTATCCAATAGGGAATATGTCATGAGCAGGTGCTAATGATACAAAAATACGATTGGACTGGGTAGGATTATATTTTAAAGATAACCACTGCTTAATTTCTGCCTCTCACACATCAATTTGGGGTAATCAGTGGCTAAACATTATAATCAATAAAGCCTAAACAACTGAACTTTATGCTCACCCTTGACTATTAGAAGGGCATTTCACTTTTTATTCCAAACATTCTTACCCTCCTCCATTTGTATACTTTTTGTAAGTACCTGGAGAGAAGTTTCTCTTCACTGTAATAATTTCAGGAATTGAATCTCACAGTTCGGTGTGGGTATGCAGGTAGGAGTAGAAGCAGGATTTATGAGACCCTTTAGTTTGTATAACTGTGGGAAGTCTTTAAGAAAAATACAAAGTTACACATACAAATTCAAGGGCAATAAAAGATATGAAGGGTAGTGCCTGTGGCCCAAAGGAGTAGGGCGCGGGCCCCATACTGGAGTGGGGGGTTCAAACCCGGCCCCAGCCAAAAACTGCAAAAAAAAAAAAAAAAAAAAAAAAAGATATGACCGCCCATTATAAACTTAGAAATTCTACAAATACCTGAAAACAAAACATACAGGAAAACAGCATAGTATTTTTATTAATTGCCTAACAAAACTCTATACTAATTTTCTTCTACATATTTGGGTTGCATAATCTGTAATTATCTCATCAAATGACAGTGATTATACAATATCTATCTCACAGTGTAGAATCAATAGCCTTAGAAGACTATGTGACTTTGCACAAGTCTTAACCTTTCCTATGTCTCTCTTCAGCCTACATAAAAAAAAAACCCAGCTGTAATCTGTTGGGCACCAACTATGTGCTGCTTTAGGGGCATCTCCAGGTGGCATTAGTGTTCTAGGAGAGGATGCCACGGAGGGTTACTGATGGTGTGAAGGAGCAAAGGTGCTGTAGGTGCTAAGGTAGTCACAGCTGGGCCACAGCTCATCCCTTCCACCACTGTCTACCTATTCCCTGGTTCAAAAAAGCTACCCCAGTTGTGGCTCCTAGTTGTGACAGCTAGCCAAGTCTGTTAACTTTCATGAAGCATCACCTGTGGCTTTCTGGCAGCGCTATCCAACCCCCTCATGTTTGCAGCTGCACCCACCTGCTCTGCTGGTGTCTTCAAATCCCCACGTCCTCCTTTAATTCATCTTCTGGCATCTGCTATGTACCCTTCCCTTCCAGCCTCTGCACACAGACTGCCTAAGCCTTGCTAAGGTAAGGGGTACTGGCTGGGATACAGGGCTTGCAGCTCAAAGTCCAGCTTTGCCTTTAATTTTAGGGATTTGCATCCTTTGCTAGTATTCTTGCCTCAAACACTTGCTGGCTCCTTGCCACAAACTTACACATTCCACAACATCAAAAACAATGTTAGGCTTATAGGGGCTATAATGCTAATACTCACCTGACCCATTGGTTTTCCTTTAACTTTGACTTCTTTTATAATGAAGTTTTGGTTAGTGGATTTGTTTTGATGTAATTGCTTAACTCATAATAAGCAATTAGGGGCTGAGATGGTCTGACATGTTATCCCACTCATTCATGAATCATTCTCAAAACGTGTGGATAAAATTAATTTTCTTCTGTTCAAGCAATATCTAACATTTTAATTAGCACGTTCAAAGTCTCCTTTGACCTTGAACTGTATTAACTGGAAAGGAATGTTCTTTGCAGATTTGAAAATAAGTTAAAAAGTCTAGACACTCACATTCTGTGCCAGTGTTTTTCAACCTTTTTTATTTCACGGCACACTTGAACTTATAAACTTCTGTGACACACTTAAATTATGTTGATCAAAAAAAAAAAAGTAAAAAAAAAGAATATACTTACTGTGCTTTGAACTTCTTTTGAAAGTAATTTAATTAATGATCTTTAAATGTTTTCATAGCACACCTCAGATCCTCTCATGGTGCACTGGTTGAAATTTTACTGTTCAATGCCTTCTAAGACCCTTTAAATTTTTATGAAAACTCTAGCCCATCATTTTTCCAGAGAAGTTTTACAAATAGCTGGAGAGAAATTTTGGAGAAAATGTACTCCTTGCTTAGGACAAACAGACTACCTCTAAGACTGTCCAAAAGAGTTGTAATATCATCCAGAGTAGGTGTGTTAATACATTCATGGCTCTAGATACTTTTGCCTTTGTGAGCCTCTTCTCCCATAAAAAAATTAAAACTTATATTGTACAAGTGCATGGGTATACAGAGTACTATAATACAAGTTGGATTGTATTCATTTTTTCTTCTGAATTAAAAAAGAAAACATTTCCCTTGGGTGCAGTAAGTATGATGGGCCTGGGCATGGTGGCTACTGTACATAGCAGATGAATTGGTTCCACTTATCTTTACACTGTTTAAAAAGTGTAGCAAAGCATTGAATTAGAAATTCAAAATGTCATGCTATTTTTTCAGCTTTGTAACTAAAAAGACTTACTGTAAAAACAAGGCTATTGCTAAGTAATTCAACCATAAAGGTTGCTAGATGATGAGTACAATTTATCGTGTTGTACAATCTTTGACCATATCATTACTTTTCTAGAGGTAAATACAATCTGAATGTAACTACTTCTAATTTACGTAAACTCAAGAATTATACCCCAAAATTGAATAGGCAAGACAAAAACCACTTCAATAATCAAGGAGATGTGGGTTCTTCATTCCATTAGGAAAAACAAGGAATCAAGCAGGGACTCCAACATGCTGTGGCAAAGGTATAGAGGAATGTGAAGGAAGAAGGGGCAACTGATGGATGGGCCTCTCACAGGCAAGGCGGGCTTCCACTGCATCAGCGACATTTTGGCACTCTAGGAAGATGCTCCTCCTCTTAATTGCTTGATGATGCTTTCACAGAGAATGTAGACTCTCATCTCCATAGCACAAATGGTGCTTGTGAAAACCCCCAAGAAAAGCAAAGTATTGTGTTAAATGCATAATATAGAATTAAGGATTTCCTTCTGAATCCTCCCTGGAAGTGGGTTCTGTTAATAGAAAATCTCCCAATCCTGCCCAGGAGGAGTCTGGAAGAAACTATGAAAGGTCAAGATAGTTCTTTAGAAGTAAAGGTCACCCATTACTCCACCCTGAAAGAGGATAATAGCATGCAGCAATCAGGGGGAAGAGAGAAAGAAGGTAGGACACTGAAGAAAGTATTCTGCTTCACAATCTGGGCTGCAATCAGGATGAGAGGTACAGTGGACTTTCTGAAGCAGGATTCTATTATAAAATAGGAGTCCTGTTCTGATGTTGATTGGGGTGTGGGCAGGAAAAGAATTGGGGGAAGAAGAAGGTCCCATGGCCAGGACTGGGCCAAGGGAATAAGTGAGTGTCCCAGTATGATCGTGTGGGTTGTGCAATGCTCAACGGTGCCATATCCAAGGTGAGGGTGGGTGGTTAGGCGGAGAGAGATCATTTACTTTGTAGACATCCTAACTTGGTATATTTATTAAAACAGTTTTCTTTTTGATGGTAGCAAAATGCCTTGTTTTAATAAAATCAACACATTATGCCCGTTTTCTGATAGATGAGAACCAGGTGGGAACAGAGAGTATCCCATTGGCAGAAAGGTGCACATAAGTAGCCCTATACATCCAAGGAAAGTTGCCAGCCTGAAAGAATTCCTGTACTTTGTCCTCACTGAGGGCAGGAGTCATGTTTTATTTTTTTTTTTCCTTTCACCTAATAATAGTAGACAGCATGAGCATGACATTGAACTTTCCTACAACCACAGTAGCCCCTGGCCACGTATGGCCATTGAGTACTTGAAATGTAGCTTGTCTGAATTGAGATGTACTGTAAGTAAAAAATGAATGCCTAATTTTGAAGACTAAGTGTAAAAAATGTTAAATAAATCCTTAATTAACTACTATTGATTACATGTGGAAATAACGTTTTAAATATAATAGATTAAATAAAATGTATTCACCTTTTTCTTTTTACTTTTTATATGTGGCTACTAAAAAATTTAAAATTACATGTGCAGCTTACATTTGTGGTTCATATTTCTGTTACACAAAGCTGCTTTGGAAGGCTGACTTTAGAAAATGCTCATGGTAACAATTTACAAAATAATTATTTACATGATTGCTAATTTAATACCTTTTTATTGATATAATCCTGATTTATCTCAAATATTTTGAAAAGAATTACATGAGGAAAAGTCCTAAATGGATTAAAGAAGAAAATTTCTGGAAAAAAATGTATGATCCTTCTTGGCAGAGATAGGTTAAGTTAAAAAGGAGAAATACATTTCAGTGGCTTAGCATCTTACACAAATGATCTACAAGCTTTTATTTGGAGGTGAGAGTTGTAGGAAATTTACTAGTGCAATTTAAGTAGCTTCATTAAGATGGTAATTACAGTTTCATGTTTGTTACAGATTGTTGATTTGATCGTTTCAACATTTATACTGATTATTATATTGTATAGTTTGCCCATATATTAATGAGAAAGTAGACATTCTAAAAGTACACCAGCAGACTGTACTCAATCAGTTATGGACCCTTGTTAAACACTACTGTCCAGGTATATACATTTTCTTTAGCACCACAGTCTTGTATGCAAGGGATGAGCAATGTGGGCCAAAAGAGGGCCAACATATTCCAGTGAATCTGGACCATGCTCACTCTAAGTAAAAATAATCTTGCTGGAGAAGGATCTGGTTGCCAGGTCAGGACAGGCTGAGACTAAAGCTATTTCTATTACCCAGTCAGGTCCAGTTTTGAGAGCCTAGGGGCAGTTATCAGAGGTCAAGACAATTCTGTAAAGAACTACACGGGTTATCCATTTACCTTCTGAGAGGGAGAGAAGAGCTGACCATTTAGTCAATGGGATGGACTTGAACATTTTGTATGAAAATGTGTATGTGTGATAGAGAGAATTTTCTAGACATAACTTTTCTAAGGAACAGATACTACTACCAACATAAAATACCATCTATATTGAAATTTTCAGGGCTGAACCAAACTATGGAAGGACTAAAAATTGGGAATGATATATTAAATAGTAGTGAGAATGTGGGAGATTTTTTTATTCTGCCTATATTCAGTGTTCTACTGACAGGTACTGATTACATAAAAATAATTTTAAAAACATCAAAGAAAAGACATTTTTATTCTGACTTCAGATAGTATAACCCCAGAAGGGTTGCATGAAAATTTTAGTATTCATTTCTGCTGCAAGTTTTATGATAAAAAGTTATTACATATTTGAGTGGATGTCAAGAGAGGGCTGTGAAGTTAACAATGAAAAAATCCTTAAATAATCTTCATTTCTTTCCAATAGACCAAATGCTTCTAAAATGAGACATTTTAGTTTGATAATCAGAAATCTACTATAGAAAAAACACATCTGGAGTTCTCCTTAGCTGCTAGTCTTTAACTCAGTCATCAATGTAGTGCTTTTTTGGGTTTTTTTGGCTGATTATTATCAGTAGTATTAGTATTTCAGTTTTTAATTGGAATTTACCTCTATTTTAATCTATTGTAATGACAGATATGTTTGGTTTTATCTCTGGAAAGAATTAGTTTCCTTGCAAGAGACTTCTGGTTAATATCTTTTAGCTGGTGAATCATTTGGGATGCCTTTTATTTCAAGTTAAAAAACTCAACACAAAAGGCTTAAACAGAAAAGACATTGTTACCTTGTTCCATTCAGCTGGACAGTCTGTGAGTCTCCTCCTCAGAGTCCAAGGCTTCCTTCAGGGTTTCTCCCTACAGCTATGGCAGCCCCCTCTCCTGCTTCAACAAAATTCCTTCTTTTATGGTCCATTTCAAAGGTGTCTCCTAAATTAAACCTCAGTTATTGACTCACTGTGGCCCACCCTTCCCCAACTCCACTCAGGATAACTGGTCAGGACTGTAATATCCATATAGAAGAACAATTGCAATTGGGATGCTGTTATAGGGGCCATCTGGGTTGGCTAGATGAACTCTTGGTGGAAAAGTGGCTTTTCCCATTTCTCCCTAAATCTCCAATGCAGGCTGATTGAACAGAGAACTCAAACCTTAGATGTTAGGGAAAGAAGCCTACTTCCCAGATGCTGACACAGGTAGAAATTGGCACCAGGTGCTTCCATTCTTCCCTATGGACTCAAGCCCTCAAGCCAGGGTGCCCTCTTGTTGAATGGTCTTCATTAAAGTGTATGCAGCTTTTGCCAGGGATATAAGTGATCCCTCTTGGAAAAGAACTGTTTTTACTACTGGGTCCTCATACTTACATGTTTATTTAAAGAGGATGTCCTGAGTAGGATTAGGTCTCAAAAGGCCATCTAAGCTGGCAGAATAGGCCCAACAGCCATCTTTCTTGTTCCTAGGGCCCTATACTATTTTATTAGATAGCCCTGCTCCACACTCTGAACTTTCTAAAGCAAGCCTGACCCTAGCTGTTAAAAAAAACAAAAACAAAAACAAAACAAAACAAAAAACCTAAAATCACCACTAGCTTTTGCCTCACCAATCCAATAAAACCATTGTTGTCAAGGTTACACAATCTCACTGCTGGCTAAATCTAAGGAATTCTTCTCTGCCCTTATTTTAGTTGGTTTCTCGGTGACATGTAACATCATCGGGAGTGTTAACACACTCTCCCTTGCCTTTCTTGACATCACACTCTCCCGTAATTAAAAATGTATACATTTGTTTGGCTTTATCTGCTAGAACTTTGTCCATATGTTTATTTTTCCACCTTTCTGAACTACTTGAAGACATATCTCTTACCTACAACATAGGAGTTAGATATTGCTTTATAAGCTAACTTGAAATTCTTTTCTTATAATAGGGGTGGGATTTACCTCTATTTTATCTATTATAATAGCAGACATGTATGCTTTTAGCTATGTAAAGAAGAGTTTAGCTGGCAGGTAAATCATTTGGGATGCCGTTGACTGCAAATTTCAAAATCTCAACACAAAAGACCTAAACAAAAAGGGGATTTATTATCTTGCATAACCAAGAAGTCCAGAAGGCTCTGATATTTTGTATTCTGTTACATGTACACACATATGCTCATATACACATATGTACACACACATATATGAAAGAGAAACATATCTGTTTCTCCACGTTTTCCCCTCTTTATCTGTTCATTTGTTTTGTTTTCCTAGACACATTTAGAAAGATATGTATTTTTGTTCTACAGGTTACTTGTAATTATATGTACTATTTTTAGACTTTAATTCTTTAGACATTATTTTGTGGTTCTTTAATATGTGAAACAATAACATTATCATATTTCTCCTTGGCTTCTTTTCTTTTGGCCCTCCACTGCTCACTTTTGGTCAATATATTAATATTTCTAATTTTGTACATTTTAATGTTCTTATACTTTAAATAGTTCTTTTGTCAACTTATTGTGAGTCCTTTGTCTCCCACTTTTTACACCTGAAAAGCTTTCTTTCTCTCTTCCTCTTCAGATTTTGGACAGATCTGTGATGAAAGGTTTTTAGGGCAGACAGCATGTCATCCTAATCTCTATACTTGCTTTGGGATTTGTTCTACATGTAAATACATTCCATAGTCACTGCCATTCTTTTAGCTTTAGGTTAAGGAATTTGCCAAAATTTACACAGAAAGTGTGACATTTTGTGGCAAATTTTGGTTTAAATTCCAGCTCTTTCACCTATTTTCTGTGTAATTTTGGGCAAGTTCCCCAGAGATAAAAAAGGTACACGAAAAAGTAAGCAAAATATAAAAACTAAGAGGTAGAAAGGAAACATAATGAAATAGGAATAAATGGGTGAGTTTCCATTTCTCTCTACATCTGCATCAGCATCTACTGTTTTTGGACTTTTTAACAAAAGCCATTCTAACTGGGTTAATAGCTGGGACTCAAGCATCACAAAAGCAAGCCATGTAACCTAAAACATTTGCACTCCCTTAATTTTTTGAAACAGAAAAGGATAAATATATGAAAGATACTAGAATCATTAGCATATAGCATGCAAAAATAAAAGTAATTTTAAAATTTTTATGTGGGGACAAAAGATTCCATATTTCTTGATAAGATCTTGGCAAGCCAATAATAAAAAAAAAGAAACAAGAGATTAATAAGCCCATGGAATGTTAACCTCTTTTTCAAAAAAGGCATTAAAACAGCAGGCTAAGTTGAAAATCATTAGAGGTAATCTGCACCCTTGGAACAAAGTTAGCTATAGATTCCAGCACCAAATGAGTATTTAACTCATTTGATCTCCCAAGGTATGTGTTTTTTCCAAGAGGTGTCTGGTTTGGTTTTCTTGGCTGGTGTGTAAATCATCTGAGATGTCTTCAACTGCCAGTTTCGGATCACTCATTCCCAATTAGCTTAAACGCAACAGAGAGGTCCATAGGGTGGACTTCCATAGGGAAAATAGGGTGTTACTGGCAAGATTGCTTGTGTCAGTGTCCTATGGTTACACCAGTTCTCTTCCATCTTTCTCCACTGCAGCCATCCTTGGAAAAAGCTTATATGATTTGAATTGGCCTCAGGCAAGTCTGTCCTCTCAGGGATAATAAATGGGGGAAGCAGCACTAAACACCACATCCTCATACATGCACAAGAAAGGCCAGGAGAAACCATCCATTCTTTGTGGGTGTTTTAAAGAATGTGCCATCCTTTCCCAGGGACCTCTTTTTCAGACTTCCCCACAGTTCAATGGCTGGAATTGTGCTGTGTGCTCACTGCCAAACCCATCATTGGTGGGAGAAATGCAATTAGAATGATTGTTCTAGAATACTCTAGATCCTCCTCCCTCTTATGGTGAAAAATAGACACAGACTTGCCTGAGGCACATAGCCCCCCAAACTCAGCACAAGGAAAAAGGGGACGATTGACCAACAGCATTTGTTATAGATAGAGAGAAGAGAAATACCCTACCCTTTATCCTCTGTCAATCTGCTTCTTACTTTTACCATTCTCAAATACCAAAGAGGACTCTCTCAAATCTCCAAGGAGGAGACAAATCTTTCCATCATTTTTGCATGCATCTTATAATAGCAGGTTGCTACTGGGAATAAGTTGCTACCATTAGGCATAACTTTTCCATATAATGAATGGAACACTGGATTTTATCAATGACCAATGCTAAATTCTCAAAGTCTTTATGACTTAATGAAGAGACTTTAAGTCTTTGTGCTAGAAATATCCATGCTAGATGGATATTTACACATATACATGGAGACAATCACACTCACAAACACACCTGGTACTCCAGTGAGACCAATAAATATTAAGCACCAGTTAAAAACATGCATTCTCAATGGCTGAAGAAACCCCAAGATCATTTTTACAGAAATATATCCAGGCTTAAAATTACTGCCTATATTTCCCATGAAGAAAAGGAAGACACAAAAGCCATCCTAAAAGCAAAACGTATAGATCATTAGTAATAGGTCAGGTATTGGACCGTGCCTCTTACATGCTTTATTATTATTATTATTATTTTTTGGCCAGGGCTGGGTTTGAACCCACCACCTCTGGCATATGGGGTCAGCACCCTACTCCTTGAGCCACAGGTGCCACCCTTACATGCTTTATTTAAACCTCACGGTCACATGCAAAGGCAGATACTACTATTGTTTTCATTTTGCAAAAGAGGATACTGAGGCTAAATGGATAAGGATATCGCTTAAGTCACTATGTGAATGAGTAGTAGGGCCAAAAACTGAACCCAGTTCTGACTGCCTCTAAAGCTCTGTGGTTGACCTTTGGCCCCTACCCCGAAAAGATGGTGGGAACAAGGGTGTAGGTAATGGTGCCTTTGACACCTTAGGGTCAAGGGAATGAGAGGGTACAGTAATGGAGTGAAGTCTGGGGAAAGGAGGGCAGAGCTGCCTATGGGGCCCAGCACAGGGATAAGAAACCCTGGTGTGTGCACAGGCTCCTGAGACATAGCCTCTGGCAGATTTAGCCACAGGTCCTCCTCCTCAGGGGAGCCAGGGGACAGATGGAGAGGGAGGTCAGAGACGCCCAGCTTTCCTCTCTAGCCCCTGCCAGCACAGAACACCTACTTTCCTGGGGAGATCTGACAGATTAGAGCCTAATCTTAGCTCTGGCACTTTCTAGCTGTATGACTTTAGATCAGTGTTTTTCAACCATTTTTAATCTCATGGCACAGTTGAAGCTATAGTCAAACTTCTGTGGCACACTAAAATTATGTTGATTAAAAAAAAAAAAAAGAAAGGAGGGCAGCACCTGTGGCTCAAGGAGTAGGACACCAGCCCCAGATACTGGGGGTGGCAGGTTCAAACCCAGCCCAGGTCAAAACTGCAAAAAAAAAAAAAAAAAAAGAAAAGAAAAGAAAAAAAGAATATGTTCACTGTGCTTGGAACTTCTTCTTTTTTTTTTTTGAGACTGAGCCTCAAGCTGCAAGCTGTCCCCCTGGGTAAAGTGCTGTGGCATCACAGCTCACAGCAACCTCCAACCCCTGGGCTCAAGTGAGTCTCCTGCTTCAGCCTCCCAAGTAGCTGGGACTACATGCGCCCACCACAACGCCTGGCTATTTTTTGGTTGCAGCCGTCATTGTTGTTTGGTGGGCCCAGGATGGATTCGAACCCACCACCTTAGGTGTATGTGGCTGGCGCCTTAGCCACTTAAGCCACAGGTGCTGAGCCAGAACTTCTTTCAAAATAGTTTAATTAATGATTTTAAAGATGTTCACAGCATACCAGTTGAAAATCACTGCTTTAGTCAACAATCTTTTTAAGCCTCAGTTTCTCCATGGATGATGTGGCAATCTACATAGTTATTGTGAAAATTTCTACATGGTTATTGCGAAGATTTAATTAAATGATGCACACAAATGTCACATAAAACAGAACAGTCTCTTGACACAAGATTTTTTTATTTTCCTCAACTCTGAAGCATTAAGGTTTTCCTTCCTATCTCCAGCTTTGCTCAATTCCTCCTACTTGCATTTATTTCGTTTCACTTCTGAGGATGTTAAAAATAAATGCACAAGGGATTGAGAATAAATAAATCCAAGACTGAATAGATAGTAGTATTTGGGGTGGGTGAGAATTTGGATACTTAAGGGAAGAGTCATATCTTGATGAGTTTGCATTGATAGAAATAAGGATTTAACGAGCTTAAAACCAATATTCAATTGTTTACCAATACTCAATTGTTTACCAATATTCAATTGTAGGTTAGAAATAGAATTAAGAAAATGATTGCAGATAGTGGGCAAAGGGAACAGAGACAGGAGAGAAGTGGATCAGAGAAAAGCACAGACACATTCAGACTACAGGATCCATACAGAGAAATCTATAATCTGTGGCAAAATGCACAGCCTGAAACCCTGGCCCTTTAAGACTGAAGACTGTCTTACTGAGATTTTACCCCTCCCAGGGCAAGGGATTTGGGCCCCAAGGTATTTGGGCACTGGGAGGCAAGGCTCCCCCAGGGAGGATTGCTCTCTCAAAGGGAGCGAGCAGAGGGGTTTGGGAGAGAAGGGCAACCTGGAACAGCACCAATGCTTTGATCTCATAGAAGAGAAAAGTCTCTCAGGGAGGTGAGGGGAAAGTGCCTCTCTCCTATTTCTCAGGATGGCACAGGCTGCCCACAAGGCTTCCCAGAGGCTAATTGCTTATTTTAGTGTTTGTGTGCACAGTATAATAGGGTCAGCCTTGACATCCTGCACCTGAACTGTGTTCCTGTCCCAGGCTTTGTATGTGTTAGGATCAAAAGTAATGTAGAGTGATAGAAGTAAGAAGTAAATCAATGCAACTAAGGTGGTTAAAGAAATAGTTTGCTTAGAAAATGCAAGCCCAGTGAGAACCATGACTTAAGGGTTTAGCCTCCTCTCATTCAGTGTATGTAATATAAATGGAGCTAGCTTGGAGGAGGGGCTGCCACTGGTCCTCAGGCTTGCCTGGAGGTGGTCAGTCTCAACCCAGCTCTTTTAAAAAACTTTCTCTTTGTGTCTTGACTATTCATTTTCCGTCATCCTCTGCTCTCTCTACCAGTCACTGGGAAGGAACTTGCAGTGTAGTTTGGGGCTGGTCACCAACACTTTGGTTCCTTCCAGTTGGGTGAGGGACAGTGTGTCATTGTGGGAGAAGTGGTGTCACAGTGGAAGGCAGAGGCATTGAGTGTCTTCAAGGCACAAGAGCATATCCTATGAAATGGGAAATGCGAATATCCCTGATGAGACACTAGCACCCCCCTCCCAATCAGGTCCAGTGAGGCAAAGGTCATGTGCAGCTGAGAGCCAGGGCTGAAGTGGTGAGCTAGGGATCTGGGGGTGGAAAGGACAACTGCTGCCCCCTACACATTTAGCCCATCATTTGTGTCAAGGGCTGTGGGCTTGTCTGTCAAAACAGATGCTGCACTTACCATGCACAGTAGGAGACCTCCCCTCAAAATTCATTTTTGGTGTTTAAGGAGAGCCCAGCTGATTCTTAAAATCAAATTGGTTCCCTCAGTGCATTTTGGACCCATAGGACAATTCCTAGCTCCTTTTAAAAGTGACTGGTGATTTTTCTTCCTCTATTCAATCTCTGTTTAACAATCTGCATTAATATTTCAGAAGCATTAGGTGGCTGGTGCATTGTTGGTACTTTACTCCCCAGGATGGAAAAACCCTTTTCTTGGAATTGGATTGCTTTGTGCAGTTCAACAACCTGTGTTAGGCTACAAGTTGAGCAATATTGCCCTTGTAATTATCTTGCCCTCGCCACAAGACAATAGCTGAGGACCCCGCTGCTTTGCAAAGGACCTATTCAACTGTGACATTAAACAAATGTCATGATCCATCCCAGCCCAATCATCCCCAGCCAGCCAGCATCCCCCTCACCATCTCTACCCACTTCAATAACAACAAACAGGTTATTATTGAATAGAACATACAACGTAAAAAAGTTAGAAAACATTCAACGAAAATAATGTCACTCCCAAATTCTCACTGGGCTTGTAGCGAAGTAGCTGTATGTTTGTTTCCTCAAACCCAAATGATTTCATGTTTACGCCTGATTTTTCACTAGTAGTTTCAGGGGGGATTTTAGTAAGAAGATTCTACCTCAAATAAGAGGTTTTGGGCTTTGGGATAAAGCGTCATTAAAAGTACAAGAAGCACATTTCCTTTTCATTGCTAAAGAAAAGACTTCAGATAGAATTTCTCAGGGCGTTGCAAAAGGCCAATGCTCCCTCTCGGCCGCTCTCCCCAGTCCTCAGATGCTACAGTGCAGGAACCCTGGGACCAACCCAGGGCTTCACCGCAGGCCGCCCGAAAGCGTGAACGCGGGACACTGCGGAGGGGGACCTGGGTGGGGGGGACCTGCATTTGTCTTCCTGATCGCGCTCTGTGCCGCGCCCTCGCCACTTTGCTTGAGCTTATTTACTCCCCTAAAGCCCTGGGAGGCAGGAGCCCCGCGCTCCAGCTTTCCTGGATGCGGCCGCTGCTTCCCCCAAAGCCACTCCCCGTTTCTTCTCCCACCTGCGTATCCATTTCCTTACAGAGCATGAAGCCAGCCGGCCACCCACCCCGCTCAGTTCCGCAGGTGCTTCCGCAGAACCACACTTTGTACCTTCTGAGGCTGCAGGGGAGCCGCTCCGACGGCCAGACCCCGGCAGGTGATCCCGCCCCATGGGAGGGACGGCGGGCGGGGCTGGCGCGACTGTCCCAGCGGCACCTGGGTCACCCACGGTCTGCGCCCCGGCCGGGAAGCTGCGGTCCGCGGAAACGTCCCCTGAGCGCTGGTCGTCCTCTCCCCGAGCACCGGGACGCAGTGGCCTGCCGGCCGGCCGCCCGCCCTTCCTCTCGGTGGGGCTGCCGACCTACCCGGCCAGCCCTCCCGGCCAAACAGCTCGGGGCTGTGGACAGAGTGGGAAGGTCTGCAGCGCGCGCCGCAGCCCCAGGTCGGGAGCCGACCTTATCTCAATACTAAAGGGAGCGCGGAGAGCAAGAAAAGGCCGCGCGCGCCCCAACCTGCGGGTTACCTTTGCCACATAAAGCGCGCTTCGCCCAATCAGCGCCCCCGCTGTATGCCCTGCTCTCCTCCAGAAGCTGGGGGCGCCTTCGGGATAAAATCTCAAAGCAACTCCGCTCCCTTAGAACTGACCCCCGCCCAAGTGTTCCTGTGAACATCTGTAGGTGTTTTTGGCTGAGCAGTTAAGAAATAGCAAGCTGACCTTTGTATACCGACAAATGTTTATTGATGTCTCATAGGTTATAAGGAAGGGAGGGAAGGATAAAGAAACCTATAATAATACCAACAAGGAAACAATTTCTTATGCGTTTTTTCTTTTCTTTTCTTTTTTTTTTTTTGAGACGGAGCCTCAAGCTATCCTCCTGGGTAGAGTGCCATGGCATCACAGCTCATAGCAACCTCCAACTCCTGGGCTCAAGCGAGTCTCCTGCCTCCGCCTCCCAAGTAGCTGGGACCACAGG